>KZ451944.1:1704263-1716602 GCA_002786265.1 Apostasia shenzhenica | reverse complement strand
GGTTATGCCGCCTGTGGGAGGTCTACCTGCAGGGTGAAGAGTGATAAATCAGTGCAATGAAGATGCGAAGGACAGTTGAACGATGCCCTATTACCTTCCTGATTTGCTCTGCAGTCCTTTCTGAAGGTACCGTACAGGAATAGAAGAAATACGCCTATGGTAACCGAGATCGGAAAGAAGGACGTCTTCTTGCCGGTCAGGGGATTTCGGGCGTGGGATGGTGGTGGTGTTGAAGAGGGGGCCCCCCTTAATTTGAACGATAATCGCTCGGAAAGACGGTTTCGCGACCTGCTTTCAGTGCAGGGGGGGGGATACCCTCGATTCCTCCGCTGTACCCGGTGAGGGGGCGGTATTTTGGTCAAGCCATCTCTGATCAGTTTTACTCCAGATTTGACGAGTGCCCGAAAGAGCGGCACTCGAAGAGGAGATGGCCGTCGTAACGGTTGGTGGTTAGGAACAATTGCAGAGAACTTTGTTGGGACCTCACCGCTGTCGCCCGTGGAAGCCTAGTGGGTTCGCCGCAGGTTTTGATGAAACCTTTAATCGCTGGGAGGGACTCGAAAAGATTTTTCTTATGGACGTAGGACAGGGAAAGTGGCGGAACGTGGAGGACTCGTCCTTCGAATTGCGCTTCCCTTGGAATGACGAGGTGAGGAGTTCCATGGGTCTCGAAAACTTTCTCTTGGGAAGGTGTTCGAAGTCCGTCCTGGGGTCTGCCGCCCAGCTTGTCTAGGTAGGCTGACGAGGCACAGAGCCTCCTCTGCCTGCTACGGAAGGTAATTTCGCCTTTGATGAGCCTTCCCGCATCTTCCAGGTGGTGGGATCGTTTCGGCACGGGACTCTGGCCTGCCATCAGGTTTTTCGGGCTATTAACTAAGTTGGTCGAGAAAGGGTCGTACAATTTCGCCGGGTAAATGCTGTGACAGATCATGGCCCTGATCTGTCGACCGTTACATGGCTGTCCCGCCTATCGTGGCTCCAGGCATTCATTATATTTGAGGTTAAATCTCGGGGTCCCACCGTGTGTGCTGGAGCGATTTGCCCGTTCCGCAGGCCTGCATGGTATGACATTATATGGGCCAGAGGCTCATGGCATCGTCTTAACTCCCTGATGTGGGCCTGCTGAAAATGTGAGTTCCGAATTCTGAAGCGTCCGGAACTTGTTCAGAGAACCTGTTGATAAGTTTATGAGCGGAGCCTATGGCCCGGATCTTCGTCGAGCCAATCCCAGAGCGAGGCCTGTCAGTTGAAATGTTCGCTGAACAAATCGAGCAGCTTGTAGGCGTCAGATGAACGGGGTCGCTCGTCGCAAGCGTTCTCCGAAGCGTTTTCACATGGTGCAGCCGGGTCAGGTCGAGGCGTTGATGTAGTCGCTGGACGCCGGGAGTCTTGTTAATTTCGCGTGGCGCTGTGCCGCACATGAGGCGGGCGAAAAATGGTATCCGCCGGAGGAGCGGGGGGTAGACCTCAGGCCGACTTTTCCGCCGCTGCCAATGGTGCTGGGTTCTCTTCAGGGGGCAATTCGACGTTTCCGTACCTGGCGTGGAGGCGGGGGCATCGAGAGGAAGAGCCAGGGGGAGATGTCTGGGCTTGAAAGGAGCGGTAGAGTTAAGCGAGGAAAGTGTTCATGGTACGAGTGAGGTGGCGACCGATATCTGTTTACGTGTAATCGTCAGGTTTGAGCTGCTTCTCGGTCGTCCCTGTATGCATCGTCCCTAGGTAGGCATGGTTGTCACGTCGCGGTTTCGCCAAGATGGTGGGGAGCGTGATCGGGTCATTGCGGCGTGCTCCTTTATGGATGTGGTGGATCAGGTTCAATTGATCCTGCCGTGAGGGCACCAAATTGTTATTGACGGGAAAACAATTCAAAGAGTTTTTACGTGGAAAAAACGCGCAACTGCGGGAAAAACCACGGCTCCTGTTCGAGGAGGCTTGAAAGATCACTAGAAATGCGTTTTGTTACAGTATTTGAAAAATGAATTCCTCAGCCCCTTTGAAGGGCTGTGTACAGAAGTATATATACCCTGAGCCTGTTATGTCTAGTCACTTCTAGCCGAGTAACCTATGACCATAGCAAACGGCCCAATCAATGCCTGCGGATGGCTAGTATGTGACTCCTGATACGATGTGTCAGCGGTCATCCCTGTCGGCGGGAAACCGCGTTTTCCTCAGAGAAGTACAATCCTCCAACTGTCAGATGTCGTGTCGGGGCCTTGCTCTTCGACATCTCCTTTCCGGCGTCTGCTTTTCGGGATGATAACTCTTCTGTTCGACTTGGGTGCCTTGCTCACGTGGAGATCACGTGAGCAACCACGTGGACGCGTCAGATGGAGGCGCGAATCAATTACAACAGATACATCTATGATTTACTACCCCATCTACCCAATTATTATCATTATCATTTCCTCCTTCTGAGGTACAGCAAGTGACAATAACACACATACCATTCTAATACATCCACCTAAGATTTGGCCTCCTCCTCCTCCTCCTCCTTTGTCTTTCTTTTATTTTCAGCAACTTTAGCTCCCGCCTAACTTCACCGTGAAGCTTGAATTTGTTTTTTAAAATATCCATACTAATTGTGTTCATTTTTTATAATTCAGTTCCGTATATTCTATTTGAAATTATCTTTTTACATGCCTGAACCAGTTATGGTCATTTTTTACAATTTTATTTCTATATGATCTATTCCAACAAATTCTCAAATTTAATAACTATCCAACTTTTACTGAGCGAACTATGCTATTTTTTATTTTGGGCAATTACATATGGGCTCCTGAGGAAGATCTCCTACTCCACATAGTTCCATAAAATAAAAAATATTCTATCCTCTCACCCAAAATTATTCTATGTGCATTGTTTTTATAGATTCTGTCAAATTTGGCTATTAAGTGAATGATTACACATGTAATTTAAAAAATATTACCAACAAAAATTGAAGGAATCCATAAAAAATGACATACATGGAATAACTCCTAAGTGAGAGGGACCTAGATGAAATTTTGGTTTTGTACGTCTCGTAGCCTTTTTATTTCTACAAGATTAACATAGTAGTTAGTGACATGTATATGTATATATGTGTGTATATATATATATGATATAGATGAGCATATAGTTGATTAACTAAGTTAAATGGAAAAGAAATGTCAAAACAAACTTGTATGGGTACCCAAAAACTAAGTCTTAAGCCTTGAATGCATGTAACACTTAGACAATGGGAAATGGAAACGAAATGTCAGCACAAGTGGGAGTCCCAAGGGCCAAGTGATCATGAAGGAAAAACAACTCCTTACTAGTGACAACAACATACTCTTATAACTATAGTGATACATAGTGTTACTTAGAATTTACTTTTAATTCAAATTATTTATTAATAACTTTAAATAAAATAATGATCATTCCGCAAACATAATTGTTTAACTCAAAACATAACATGAAAGGGTCATCAATGAAGATAAACTCAGTAACCTTGAAATGAAGACTACTTAGACTTTTCATCTGTAAATCGGCTAGACTGTCATTGGATTGTTTGGATGTTACCAAAAATAAGAGTGGACTGTCCGGGTAAAACAGGACACACTAGGCACAACAAATTGATTTTATCCCCAAAAAATAATGGATAACATGTCAGACAACTATCGGATTGTCCAGGGTTATTTAGATAGGATTGACGGATTGTCCAGTCATAACCAAATTCACCAGGAGAAATTATTTTCTCACCAAGGTAACCAAACTATCTAGTAGTGTAGGAAAATTGTTTACCTATTATATTAGATGATGAGTTTAAAAGGCCTGTCAAATGAATCAAACCTATTTGGTTAGTAACTTTAGATCCTGAAGGAAGCTAAGAGCCCAAGAACCTAAGCAGAGTCATCTCCTCATTCTCCTTCAACAAATCAAGGTGAAGGTAAATTTTTTTTAAACCTACTCACCCATCCAGGGTTTCTTTGTGGTCCTCTCTTATCCTCTCCATCTTCTATTTTGATCACACCAAGCCTTTTTCTCTTTCGAAATTGTTTCTTTCTCCTTCCATCCATGAGTTTTTAACTAAGAACAAAGATATGAGTGAACTCTCTGGAGATGGGGACAACTCACCAAACTCATTACAAGATCTCAATTAAGACATAACCTTTCAAGAAGCATAGGAGATGGGTGAACTGCCAATTCTGAATGGAGTAAAAGTTCAACCTGCTTATCATCCACAAATCAATCACAGGGTGCTTTCTTCTAAAGCAAAACTAACTTCTCTGGAATACAGCTTCAAACAAATCTATCCAGGAATAATCAATACCCTAGAGAATCTTGCACTAGGAATATAGTTTGTGACACAATTGCTTCTATTGACTAAAACTCGATGCTCCTAGAAATTCAGGTAATAACCATAGAAAAACTGGCTCAAAACAAACCTTCCCTCAAGAGAAGGATGTCTCTTTGAGGGGGAGGCATTAGGTTGACGCATGTTGTTCTTATGAAGGTTCTATCTTAGACTATATTGGTATGACAAATTAGATATTATATGATGTTGAATTACTATGATGTGTTGGTCAATATGTGGCGAATTTACTGTGCAATGACTGTGATGTTGAATCTATCTTAGACTATCTTGGTAGGATACTATGCTACCATATTATTTAGTTGTGCTGCTAGGAATCATGATAGTAAATACATATTATGGTTACTTGAACTATGTTAACATTCACATATTAAATGAGGCATATAAATTTATGCAAAAAAGCTCGTCTAAATATACGTATGCATGGAATGATTTGACTCTAAACTCTCTTACTAGAGCATGATAAAATATTTCATCCTATCACACCTGTTTGAATAATTTTGAGAAATTTAAAACTAGAAATATTGAGATATCTTTATTAATAACTAAAGGATAAGCTTACTTACAATATTACATCTACAGATAAATTAGAAGTAAAACTATTACACAAGATGAATATTTAAATCTATCCCATCTTTTGATGATGTCAAAAAGAGAATTATTATGTGAGAGGGTCCAATAAAAAGTAGGTATATTTAGGAGTATTTTTCAATTTTGCTCCTACTTAACAACCATGCACACTTGTGATTGATTTATGCATCCTATGCAATTGGAACTATTAGCATATATATATATATATATTATTTGTCACTTTTTCACGTTACTATTAGCATTATTTTGTCATCTATGCAATAGAAATTATTTTGTGGTTATGCCTTAATTTGAATACACACACACACAAAGAGTAATGGGGTGTATTAGATAATTCCACCCTCTTACAATCACTAGGTTTGTCATAATCAAAAGGAAGAGATTGTTATCCCCAAGAGTATATATAGGTTTGTCGTGTTTGATGATAAAAAATCATAATAGTTAGGTCATTTAACGTTGTATTCTAGTGATTGTGTTAGGTTTTACAATATAGACTGAGACAAGCTTGATCATAGAAGATGCCTTAGAGAAAAAAAAAGAAATAATAAAAGCAAACCTCTCAAGAAGGAGCTCATGAGGAATAAAGTGAAAGAAGACAGACTCTAAGGAAGAACTCAAGGACATAAACACAAGCTTTCTACAAATAGAACTCAACACGAAAATCATGTAAGGGTAAAAGTAGTCGATAACTTGGCTCAAGAACGACATTAACGATTTAAAATTATAGCTATTAAATAACAAATAATTCAATGAACAAACACTTTTAAAATATTTATATTCTAAAAGCATAAATTTGCATAATGAAGAAAACATGTTTATTTATTTTTTGAAGAAATACACTCATTTTGAATGTAAGTATTATCAAATATATATATATATATATATATATCATTTCTAAACATACTCAAAAATATAAACTTTTTTAAATATAAAAAATTTAATTAAGAAAAATGATGAGTATTTTGAGATAAAAGCATTATCGCTTGAAACATGCTTATTGTACTATAACTTGTAAAATTAAATTAGTAAAAAGTAAATGAATCATTAAATCCCATCAAGTGTGAATTTGCAACCTAACCAGACACTCTGGATCTCTATTTAGCACAAACAGTGTGTACATACATAGACAGTTTAGGCTCGTATCTAGACTAGTTGAATTACACAAGCTGTTCAAGTCTTGACTAAAACTACCTGAATAGCTTATTTGCCAGGTTCAATGGTCTAAATTTTTTAACTAAACAGAATGCTTGGTTGTTGAGGCACATAGTACATCGTATTGCTAGAATTAAAAATCAATCATTTTAATTTCCAAATCAAGTTGATCCTTTTCTAGATCTTCTCCAAAGATCATAAAAATGTTATGATGATTTAGGAGGCCTATAAATAGACTTCTAAATTCAGAAAAAAATTTAATGATCACACTTTAAATACAAAGAAAATACAAATTTGAAATCTTTCTCAAATCTTTCATTTGTGATAATTCAAAAATATGAGAAGAAGTATTTAGGAGACAAGGTTTCTATGCTTTATACTCATAGACCCTACACTTGTAAGTTGTAAACATCAATCACACTATCCCACATATTGGATGATTATTGCAATTCATATGGGCCCAACCAATTGCGAACTAATTAGGGATATTTTTGGGTGAAAGAAAATATATTAATTTATAAATTTTATAAGAAATAAAGTTATTTTAATATTGAGAGGTATTAAAATATGAAATAAAGTTGATTTTAATGTCCAAATTTGTATTGGATATGAAATAAATTTGATTATTAAAATTGAAATTTGTACTGAATGTGAAATAATATTATTGAACTTTGTAATGAGCTTGAAATATTAAAAAAATAATGATTAGGCTCTTTTGAGCCTTGAACCAAATGAGCAAAGTATAAATACACACATAGTATATAATGAATTTGTAACGCTATGCCATAATAAAATACAATATGTATAATAAATATTCTAATAAAAATAAGGCTTACAATTTAATGCTCAATTTAATTTGAAAATCAACTAGAACATGGAAAAATTTAATCAACTTGAAAAGTTAAACCTCAATTTGAGGCTAACTCGCTAAAACTTGATTCGAATCCAATCCTAGAATCATTTCACTTTCTATCATTTGCTTCAAAAGCACAAAGTTTCCCCTTTCGACAGAGGTAGGATCCCGATGATTTAAAGGATGAAGTTGACTCTGGCTAGCTCATTTGCCAATGTGTAATCATGAAGGAAGAAATGTTATTTTGCTTCAAAGTCTTCAGTGTTGCAGTGAACAAGAAGGAAAGAGTCAAAGAAATTTCTATTGTTGTCTAATGCTCCACGAATGGCAACAAATAAGCTCCAGTTTTGACAAGTTATGAATAAAGAAGGCGCTCTTTGTTTAAGGTAGTCCAGTTCAAGGAGAATTTAATAGATTTTCCTGCTCAGAGTCAAGGAAGTCAAACAATGAGGATGTCAAGAAGTGTTGGATAGTTTGCATAAACAACAATGTCTCACAATAAAGTTGATGTCGGAACATTTCTAGGCATAGTGCACGTTGGGGCAATTTTAGATATAGTAGCGATATCCACTCTATTCTCTGTCCACTTTATCTGGAGGCGTCACGATATCCACTCTATAACAAATTCTCTATATCAAATTCACGATATCCTTCTGTATCAGTAGGATTAGAAGTAGTGGACAATTTTGATTTCATTCTTTCCCTTCTATATCAACTTGATAGAGTAGATATCGTGACGCCTCCAAACAAAGTGGATGCTTGGACATCTCTAGTAAGGGTAGATGTTAGGACACTTTAGAAGTAGACACCTAGACATCTCCCAGTTAAATAGATCTTGAGATGTTGCAGATATATTGTGACACATCCAATCGAAGCAGATATGTTAGGAAATATCAGTTGGAGCAAACAAGTTGAGGCATAGCTAGTCAGAGTGCACATACTTAGGCCGATCCACTAATATGTTAGGAACATCAAAAATTAAAAAAAAAAGGGATATGTCAAGGCACGGGGGACTTCGATGGCCAAAACTTTCGAACACATATCCATGCTGAAGAAGAGCAAAGAACTTATAGAAATTCTTATCAGTGTGTAACTTGCCATACTATATATGCCATGTAGATGGTTGAGATCAGCATGACATTTCGGTTGTAGACAGCAAACAATTTACAAAGACTGCGTTAACACAGGTTCTAAAATCTGAATTTTTGTACACTGCAGTAACTGTGTGCAGGAAAAGCATATCATTTACTTTCAAGGAAAAGCATATCATTTAATCATCTAACATTTCTATAAAATAATTACTTGCTTCAATCGAGAGTGCAATAGAATTATGAACAGAAGGTTATCCTCCCAACGAAAAACATGATGGATAGAAACAAGCTCGATAATCTTACAAGATGAACAAAAAATAAAACATATAGTTGATATAGATGGGAGTGAATGAAATCAAAATGATATCAGCAATGAAATAATTTGTGGACAGAGAATTTGTACAGTGTCGGAATAAACGCAAATATCAAAAACAACACTAAGATTGTTAAGGGAAGTTGGGCAATTAGAAAATAAACTAATCAAAATTTATAAAAAAAAGTATCATAGGTAATTCAAAATTTAAGACAAACCAACAGCTGATAATATGGAGATTGAGGAATCTTGAAAAGAATAATGATGGAGATGCATAAAATATACATAAGCATAGCTGCAACAGAGTGTGATTCATTAACCCAAATGAAAAATCTCCAAGTTTAACACCACGTTATATATAAAACAATTCCCCAACACAATATCGAAAAGAATGTAAATAAAAATACACCGAAGAAGTACATAAATCACAGGCTAAGGAAAAAAACGTCAAAACAAAAGAAAAGAAATAGAACAAGAAGAGGACCAATGGCCATTAGCATAAGAGAATTATGTAACGGAGTGAATAATCAGAACAATTGACACTGACCACCGTTCGAGGACCCACATTCCTCCTTTGGAGGCGCACATGTGCATTTCTGAATCCTGAAGAAATCGACAATCTTCTTTTGCATCAAAGGGAATCCTGAAAGCACCAATAAGGAAAGCATCAGATCACCAGACATCCTCCCTGACATCAAAACCAGGAAAACCTGCAAGAGACAAGCACGCCTAATACCACCACATACTTCTAACTACTTTTTCTTCCGTGCAGCTAGGGCAGAACCAGGGACCCGCGGGAACCCTAATGACAATCGGACGGAGACAGTAGATGTGGTAGCCCATGTCGCAGCGGTCACACAGAATGAGCATGTTCTCCCGTTCACCGGAGCGGCACTGCTGGCAGAGCACATCCGAGTAATAGTCTTCGGTGACGGAAAGGGCGGGCTTCGCTGCCTGCATTATGTCATCCATTGACCTGTACTTCCTCTGACATTCCGGCGGCGGCGCTGCCGTCCGCTTACGGACGATGCCGTTCATCGGGACGGCTTCCTCCTCCTCCCCCCGCCGCATTGTAAGGAGAACAATACTTTTCCGGAGACGGCGGCCGATTTGGCCAAGAGCGGATTCGATTCCCCTAGAAATTGAAATGGAGAGGGTTTCGTTTCTCAGCAGGGGGGGAAGGAGAGAGGCGAGCTGGTCGCGCGGAGCAGAGCGGATCGGCGCAAGATAGTCCTGATGATGATGTGGCGGAACGACCTGAAATCTGCTAAATTGCGCCTACGACAGCTCCGCTGACGAAAAGACGAAATAGCCCATTCGGTCGTTGGAACGGTGATCGGCGATTCGGCGTGGCTCTCGATGCTACATTGCGATGATGACGTCGACGACCGGATGATCATATTGCGGCCGCGGCCGCGGCGACGGGAATAATGTTTGCCATATTTGTACACGCAACATTTCTATCTCACTATATTTACCTATTTCCTTTCTCTTAAACCTGCCATTTTTTATGGCCTCATTTATTTGTCATAAAGAAAAAAATTATCTGAAAAAAAATTATCTGAAAAAAATTTATCTGAAAAATTTTATGACAAATAAATAAAAATTTAATATTATAATATAAAATAAAATTATTTTATAATTATATTAAATGTGAAATAAAAATATATTTTTTATTAAAATATGTATAAAATATAGAAAAAAATATAGAAAAAATATAGAAAAAATTATGTTTTTAATATTTAAATTTATATATAGTTTGAAATAATTATAAAATATTAATAAAATTATTCTTAAAGGCTTTTGGTTCGATATTATTTTGATGCTATACAATGTTATCAAGATGTCATCTTTTAATTAATAATTCTATAATTTTTAAAAAAAATATCTAAAATTATCATTAAACTAAACATAGCATCAAAATAATATTGAACTAAACACTCCTTTAAAGAAATTTGATAGATTTTATAACTCTGATCAAATTAGGCCATTTATTCAATGTTGTTTTTAATGTAAGAAATTCAAAGTTAACTAGAATTTTTTGATATAATATTATTATTGCATGCATATAATAAATTTTTTTATTTACATATCATAATTTATTATGTATAAATTTTAATTAAATTTAATATTTTAGATCATTTATTACATATATAAAAATATTTCTCTTTTTAAAATTTACGAGCACTATAAAAAATTCTAAAGTTACTAAGTTGCCGGCCATGGAGTTAACCTCAGACAAGATTTTAGGACTAGATACTAAATTTTAATTGATTAATTAATTAATTATATTTAATATAAACTAGTCAAATAGACACCTTCAGTATGACTATGGACCAACGGCTTATTTGATTCTGAGTTTTTTTTTTATAGTTTAACATAAATTTTAATTGTAAAAATAATTTTATTTCGCGTCTAACACATATGCGAATATTAAAATTAATTTTATTTTATATTTTATAAATTTTTTAATATTAAATTAATTTTTTTCCTCCTAAATTTATAAAATAAAATATTTTTTATTCAAAATTCAATTCTCAAGCCAAACGAGACGTAAAGGAGCTTGCCGTAATCCAAGATAAAAAGTTGATTATCGGACGATTTTTTTTTAAAATTTTATTTTAGATTTTATTGTGATTTCTTTAAGGGAGCATTTGGTTCAATGTTATCTTGATGTTATGTTATGTTATTTAAAAAAAATAACCGTTTGGTTTAATGACATCTACAATTAATCTTAAATTAGATTATAAAATTATTAATCAAAAGATGATATCTAGATATCGTGGTATTTAGATTACATAACATAACATTAAGATAATAATGAAAAAAGTCCATCCTCGAAGGAAAACAAAAAAAAAAAACAATAAATTTTTGTTTGAAAGGAAGAAAATAAATAAAAAGAAGAATTAAAGAATAGAAATTTCCACATCTGCAGAGAACCACTGTTTTCCACAAGGAATTTCTCTTTCTTGAATTGGTAATAGTTAAAGTCATAAGAAATTTTTTTTTTTAGCTTTTCATTAAAAGTAAAAAAGGATTTTTTTTCTCGAATAATTACGTACATAATACTCAACATTATCATAATTATATGTATTACACTATAGCATTACAAAAAGTGTGTGACGTGTAATTTTTTTTTTTAAAAATTGATATATAAATATCGTGATATGAAGTATGATGTATGTAAATATCCTTTTTTTTATTTTTAAGAAAAAGATAGAAAGAAGAAAAAGGATGACATCAAAACGTTAAATTTTAGGTAAATTTATCCAAATGTGAGGTTATGAGTAGCACTATGTAAGTTCATGAACACAAAAATCTATTATTGGGATTTTTTATTTTAAAAGAATTATATTGGGATAATTATCTACATGCCACATAATTTAGTTTTATTTATGTTTTACCCATCCATTCTTAATTAATTATACTATGCACACTCAAAATATTGTAAAATCTTACATATACACATTTGAGTTAAAACCTAATCAAAATTTATTTGAAAAAAAAAATTCTGTTAGTAAATTATTAAAATTATATTTTTACTTTTAATGGTATATATTTTTCTTTTCCTCAATGCCACACTAAAGCGCTGATTTGTCCTAAAATAAATTCACGTCGCGGATGTCTTCTTCCTTTGCCGCCACCTAAACATTAAGGTTTTAGGATTTTCACTCAAAATATATTTAAATATCCTTAAAATAATATGATGAACGCCTCAAATTTTTTGTAATATAACTATAGTTAGGTTATTGAAAAATTATGATTACTCATTATAATAGAAATAAGTTAAAATGTGTGTATGTAAGATTTTATAATATTTTGAGTGTGCATAGCATAATTAACTAAGAATAGATGAGTAAGACATAAATAAAACTAAATTGTGTGACATGTAGGTAACTATTTCAATTATATTTCAAGTCTATTTGTTAAAATAAATTAAAAAAATATAAATTTAATATTTTACGCCTTTACCACTCTCCCATCTTCCTTTGACCTGGCGGTTGTC
>KZ451944.1:1642598-1694997 GCA_002786265.1 Apostasia shenzhenica | reverse complement strand
AGTTTAACAGTGTTAAACACATAACATGGCAGATCACATACCACACAAAATTTAAAATCAAATTAACCTTCACATAATGTTTTATGCTGAAAAAATAACTCACATAAAAAATTAAAATAAAAAATTAATTTTACTTCCTCCACACATCTAGATGAAAACTAACTCCCAATCCTAGACAAATGACATGGTGAAATTTTTTGTGTGTTTGTTTGTAAGGTTAAATTTAAGAAGGTTAAAATTAAATTTGGATGGAGATATTTTTTTATTGAAAGTTGTGAATGATGTAAAATAAAGTTAATTATTATGTTGGGATATGTGAGGGATGTGATATAAAGTTAGTTATTATGTTGGAATATGTGAGGGATGTGATATAAGTTAGTTATTTTATGTGTAGGATGTGAAATAAATTTAATTTTTAATATTAAATTTTATGTGTGATGTGATATGCCTGGTTAAAATTAAACCAGGTTAATTTTAAACTCCTAGACAAACGGGTTGGTAATTAAAACTAACCTGACTAAACAAGCAACGTAAGAAATTGTAGAGAGAATTGACAAGGCATATACATTATCACCTTATGTAATAGCATATGAGAATCCAAACACAAAAATCGCAAATAAATGAGGCATTTACTAACTTTTCTGAGTGTATGGGTATACGAACTTACCTTTTCTTGACCAACTTCGGGTTTTTGCACATACGTATACTCCGAGGTGTAACTTCTACTAGTTCATCATCTTGAATGTACTCGATACAGTCATCCAAACTGTACGATAACGGCTCATCGAGAACCACTGCATGTAAAATTGAATAAGGGATTAGATTAGATCACGTCTCCAGAACATTGCACAGGTTATAAGCACGTTATATCTATAAAATAAAAGAAATTAAAATATCAGCTTCAGCTTTCAACATGTACGCCATGTGAACTTAATTTGATTGGAGTATGTTCTTAGGATGTTTTAAGTTTTTTTAGATTATAGAGAGAAATTATTTTAATAATATGATATGAAAAAAAGTCATTTTATTATTGAAAGTTGTGTTAGATGTGAAATAAAGTAGATTTTTTCTATTGAAATATGTATAAAATGTGAAATAAAATTAATTTTTAAGATTGAAATTTATGTAGAATATGAAATAAAGGTAATTTTTAATATTTGAACTAGTACATGATGTGAAAATATTAATGCAAATATTTTTGAGTGAGTGGGTTTTTTGAGCCCCAACCAAACCAAGAGGATGTAATGGAGAGGAGTGAAAAAAAAAAGAAATATTGAGATAAATATGAGAAATGTTTTCACTTTACATAATGAACAATAAATGGAGGTGTTAATATAAAAGTGGTAGCTTTATCTATTAGCCTAAGTTTTTGGGTTGGCTGATGTCTACATTCAACTTTGTTTCCCCAAGGTGACTCACTCCCCTCCTATCAATTGGTATTTGAGTCAATGGTTTAGCCAAGTGGTTCGTGCATTAGGCTCCCATGGGTAGCACAATTATGGTCGAGTAAAAATTCCAAAAACAGGTAATCCCATAACCAGAATGGAGTACAGCACTTGGTTGAAAGTCTGAATTTCAAAAGCAGGTAATTTCATACCTAAAGTGAAGTAGGATTCCTGGAAGATTCCAAGAATTAGGATGCCCCCACCAGCCTCTAAGAATAGTTATGCAGGCTCCTAGTTGCATGTATTTAATGAAAATGAACCAGGTGGAGAGGGAGTTGGGAGTATATCCAATATGGTAGATTCTCACGTGAGAGAGAATTAATGGGATTCCACAACAACAACAACCATGTCATGAGTGATTCGACAAGTTTTACGCTGGCTGTCGACTACCTAACGCAACCCTCCGCATTTCTCATCCGGGACTTGGGACCCGGCAACGGCGCGTTTAATGGGATTCCACATTATAGATAATTAAAGTTAAAAGTGTCAATATAGAAGTATTGGTCCTTATTCACTGTCTAAGGCTTTAGGTTGGAAGGCACAAGTAGTCACAACTAAGTTTCCCGAAGGTGGCTCCTCTCCTATCACAATAAACAAGGGTGTTGGTGCAAGATATTTTATTGAACTGAGCTTTGAGACTACCCTAGAAAAAAGTCTAAGGGGGCGTTTGGTTCAGTGTTATTTCAATGTCAATGTTATTTAGATGTCATGTTATCTAAATGTCATTGTTATTCATTAATGGACATTTGTTTGGTTCAATGTTATGATATTAGAAAATATCAATGCTATCCAAATTATTTTTGTTTAGTTGGAAGTTATTGACATTATAATGACAAATTGACGGTGTTATCTTGAGATGTCGCCCGATTTGGGGTGACATCTAGATGTCATCATGTAATGGCATTTTTGTAATTAATTATAATATTATTTAAAGATGTCATTAAATCAAACAATTACTTTCTAAAGATAACATAACATAACATAACATTGAGATAACACTAAACCAAACGCCCCCTAAGATGCAATCTCAGATGTACTGAAATGCCAAAAAAAAAACAAGATGAGCATAGCTAAAGTAAACACAATACCTAAATTTGATTGGTCTAGTCAAAAATTCATGTCTGACAGTCTGCTAACAGTAACCTGGTTAAACCTAACTGTTAACCCCACGAACTTAATTTGGACTTCTCATTACTTAGAAGATAGTAGACCTAAATGGAAACTTCAAATTGTTAATCAAGCTCTTCAATGCTAAGTATATATTAAAAATAAACATGGATGACAATGGGACTGGTGGAGGAATGCTTCAGTGGAAAAGCATGAGATGGATTTTATTAAGTCTTTGAGTTAAAAGGCCCTTACCATCAGGCATCAAGTTTAGCTTTAGATATTATGTTTATTTATTAATGTTGATGGAAGGTTGACGGGAGAAGGATTGTTACTGGAAAATAGGGATCAAATACAAGAACAAAATGAAGAAAACAGAGTATCCAGAAAGACACATGTACGTGGTTCAGAGAGGACTTACATCTGCGAGTCAACTCAAGAAAAATTCACGAAATGAGGTAAAAGAGAATTCACCAAAGATGGTTGCAAAAGCTTCTCTCAATCTCTCAATTAAAGGGAAGAATAGTAGATTTCCATAGATGAAGAAACGATTATGGGGATCATAGAGAAACAAGTAGAGGCTAAATGTGGCTAACATTCAAGTAGAATATGTGTTAGCAAGCCTCTGGGGTGATGCTTCGTGGCTAGGCCTGGTTACCGGACCGGTTCCGGGCCGGTTCTACCGGTTCCAACCAGTTCCGGATCCGGTCCGGAACCGGTTAGCTTACCTTGGATCCGGTCTGAGTCTGGTCCGGATCCATATATTTGGGTCGGGTCGAGTCAATCGAGTAAATTAATTTAAAAAATATTTTTGTATGTATTTTATAAAAAAAATTATATATTTTGTAATATTTCTGAAAAAATTAATATAAAAAAAATCTAAGAAATTTTATTAATATTAACGAAAATATTTATAAAAAATAATTACAATTTGTACAAATATTTCACATAAAAAAAAATTATTCATCGTAATTACAAAGAATTCTTCTCGAGTACTCCTCCTCTTCTTCTGAACTATTATCCTTAAATTCGTTCATGAAATTATATTGTTGATTTCGGGACTCAGCAGCAAACCAATTCTGTAGACAGGTAAGCATGCAAAGGGTTGCAGGAGACAAACTACTTCTGTAATCTCCTACTATTCTTCTTGTGGTTGAAAAGGCTGATTCAGAAGCTACAGTTGAAGCTTGTTCTGCTAGTACATCTCGCACCAAAGCAGATAGAACGGGATATTATTTTGATGAGCTTTTCCACCACTCCAATAAGCTCATATCATCATCAAATTTCTCCCCGAGATGTAAATAGAACTATAACTTGTTCAAATTTGTAGGGGCTTGACTCTGTGGTGTAGATTGCTCTCCAACATTTGTTTTTCCTTTATTTGTAGCAACAGATCTTTTTGCCGCCGCCGACCTAAGAACGTTGAAAATGCCGGGCTTTTTCTGTGTTCCTGTTTGAATTTTCACACGTTGCACATTCCTGCTCGCAACCTGCTTACTGTAATAAAGAGAAAATAACTCTTGGAGAGTTGTAAAAACTGATGCTTTTTCGGCATCAGTATTACTCCCCAAGAAATCAAAATATTCCACGTAAAAAGTTTCAATAGCTTCAGTTCCCTGACGAGGATCAAGCATATCAGCAGAACCAGTCTGGACCGGTTCTACAGCCCGGAACCGGTTCTAGACCGAACCAGTTCTTACTGGACCGGTTTCGGACCGGTTCCGAGTTGAACCGGTCCAATAAGCAGCCCTATTCGTGGCCCATGATCAGTTAGATATAGTTATAGTATGAAAATGACCAGATATTCTCTAATTTGGCGAGAGAGAAAATACAATTGTTTGTTAGGCGGATGACCGCAAACGACAAAGATTAATCTTGGACGGCCAACATGAACTGTTATCTCTAGAATCCACAAAAGGCATATTTCGAATAATTTGTTAAAGGATATGCTGAAATATCTCAACTTGAATTGACGGTTAAACCAGTGAGTAACTTGGAGTGCACCCTCAAGTAACTTAAGTGGTGTATTCCGTGGTTAATCAAATTCATTATCAATTGAACCAGGCTCTTAACTTGACTAGACTGCTTTGACTAATTTGACTAGTTCAATGGGTCCATTCTGAATTGACCAGTAACATGGAATGTTGAGATTGAATCGTTGCTTGACCAGTAAGTTTTATTCCCCTGATTAAATAGAACTGGCCAACTTATGTAGATCCAACAAATCAATCGGAGGGGCAAGCAATGTGACCATTGTGCCGCACACATAAGAGGAAGTTGAATAATTTTGGAGCTTTCAAACTTGTGCTTTTTCTTTTTCTTTTCTTTTTCAGCATCCTTTTGATAAATCCATAAAAAAAGGCATGCTTTTGATAAATCTACCTAGCAGGGCTAGGGTTCGAGTTGCCTGAAGGCTATTGATGATGGAAGGGTTTGAAGATAAGTCAGGAGACATCTCTGATGAATTGAAGATGGAGATGTTTGGTGAATCCCCTAGAGCTTCCCCTATTCGAAAGAAGACTAAGATGCAGGATCACATTAATTCGATGTTGCCGTTGTAGAGATAGAGGTGAAACCAACAATAAGGGGTAAAGATACAACACCTTCTCAAGCTATCCAAAAGGATGTGAGGAATCTTCCCAAGCAATTAGCTCAAAACCAGCAACACCAGGAAGTGTGAGCATGAAAGAATCCCCTGAGGAACCCTTGATGATGCTGAAATGTTCCAGAAACTGGGAATGCTATTGGAGAAATTTAGAAGAGCTCTTTCTCAGGAGGAGATGACTTGCCAAAGATGACACAGAGCAAGTGGAAGTCAAACCATCACAAAGTCAAGTCTCTAAAGGCCTTGTTTTGTAATGGATCCAAACATTCACACTGGAATAGAAATGAGGGAAGAAATGCATTCGCAAGAGTCTACAACAACGAATATGGTGCCACCAGCAATTATCAATCAACCAAAGAGAGCCATCTTTGAGATACCAGGACCAAGTCTCATTGTGCGTGATAAACGGGAAGGTGCTACTGGTGGTGGTACTTGTAGAGACTTTGGACAATCTTCTTCCTAGTTATGTTTTCTCCCATTCCGATCTTATGTATCTCAGTGACTTGCAGCTGGGGATATTGAATTTGAAACTTTGGACAATCCTTTTGGACCTTTTCTAATGGCCAAATTTCCCCATCTTGTGTCAGGCGCTAGCTCACCGACTAAGAAAACTAGCGAGAAAAGGAAAGCAGTGATGAGGAGATCAAAGTAGTTGAGGAGGAGGCAGCCATGCCTAAATGCATTAGGCACATGGTGCATTGAGCAAAGCCAAAGCTTATCGAGTCAATTGATGAGCCAAGGGTTCCTCCTAAGACGGTGGTAGTTATTGTTAACTCTAATGCTAGCAAGAGAGTCAAGAAAGCTACTTCTCATGCTAGCACATTTGTAATGTTAGAATCGGAATTACATGGGGTCAGCAATTATTCGTCTTGTCATTGGTTGAACCGGGAGGTCCGATGTGATGTTGACGCGAGACAATATGCAAGATGCAATCCAAATTAAAGATCAGTAAATAATTCTGGCAGATGAACATAAATTGATTCAGGAATATCTCTAACGATAATTATGTAATAACCAAGAAACTATAAATCCATGAAGCAAGTCAATTTTAAATATCTAGAAACAAGTTCAAATGACATTTAATAGATTTACCAAATAATTTTTAGGCAACTTTATCTCAACAAGTCAGAGCTAGAGGTACACAGTAGTATAGGTTTGCTCACAAATAATATTACCCAATAGCAATTTATCACACAATACAATTTCAGGTTCACACGGGCGAGCAAATCAAACAATCCCAATAACAAATACCACAACTAAATCTCGCAGGATTTTCAAGATATTCAGTTGATGTTCGGGCTTATCTCGAGAGGAGATTCCGGATCTCAAAGAGGAATTGTAGCGACCCGCGGATCGTCTGTATATTAGCAGCACTATGGGGGTCCAGCAGAGGGCTGAAGCTGGGAGCTCGCTAGGCGAGGACGAACCAGTGGGTCAACCGAGCAACGCGCCCTGAAGCAGAGGGCGAGGTTGCAACGGACGTTGGCGATAGGAGTCCTCAGGATGCACGCGGTGCTGTGTGGATGATGGACGCGGGAGGGGCCGTAGGCCTTCGCACGGGGTCGACGCTGACGGCGGGCGAGCGAAGCAGAGCTAGTGGTGCCTTGCGCAGGCGTCGAGCGAGGCAGAGCTAGTGGTTCCTTGCGCAGGCGTCGCGCACAAGGGTCGGCTCTGATGGCGGGCGAACGAAGCAGGCACAGCGTCGCGCGAGGCGGAGCCGAGCGGAGCAAGGGTAAATTCGGGCTCGAGCGCGTGAGGCGAGGGCAACGGTCGGGCGAAGAACGCTGCTGGCAGTAGAACGGAGCGTCCGGAGTGCCGACGGCGACGTCGCCGACGTTCTTCGGTGGCCGGTGAACTGCCGGGAAGCGGGGCGGTGCATGCGGAGGCCCGCAGGCGCGCGAGCGGCTGCCCGAGTCTCAGGGGATGAAGAAAGAGAAGAAAATAGTTTTTAGGGTCGAAAAATTGCAAAGTGGGGCCTGGACTTTAATTGGGTTGAAACTGAGAACTGAGAGAGAAGAGTTGGGAAATACCTCAAATTTTTTTAAGGTATTTAGGGATTTTCACCCAAGGTCTCAATCATTCCCTTCACCGGGATATAACACAGTATTTCAATAGAAAATAATTTCATTCCAGGATTAAAACAAACAGTACTAGTTTTTGCCCTTATATAGGCGATTACAATTGAAATTCAAATTGCAGAAATAAATGCGAAAATAAAAACTGATTACAACATGTCAAATTCGAATATTTAAAAATAGAAGGAAATAAATGTGATCAGCGCAAAATTTAGAATATTCTCATTCAAATCAATAATGGGGATTTCCAATCCACTGATCAGCCACTAATCGCACCTGCTGCCAAATCTACATATATCAATCCTCCATCCAGATCGACGCCAGGTGGTGAGATCTCGGACGTCGAGTGTAGACCCTGCCTGGAATAAATCGACGGTCCAATGTCGTCATGTCCCCACCTACTCTCCCTGAGTGCGAAGAACTCGACCCCGTCGAGTAAGGGTCAACTCCGCTGCACTACCTCTCAAGTAAGTCTGGATCAAGTTGCTGCAACTCATCTCCAGTGATCCAAGAATCCTCTGATGATGGCAAACCTTTCCACCTGACCAAATATATCTGATATCCGCAATTTCTAGTAGAGATTATCTGATCATCAAGAATTTGATCAATTTGCTCTTTTTTCTGGAAGGCTATGAAAGTGAACACTCAGGGGTGAGTTCTCTCTCAATGGGGGAAGAAGGCTTAAATGAATCACTGGATATCGCTGTTGGTTCTTTGTATGCCACCAGATCTGAAATATTAAATGTAGTACTGATCCCAAAATCTAATAGTAAATTAATCACATATGCATTTGACCCAAGTTTCTTTAATATTTTAAATGGACCTATCCCACGAGCTTGTAGCTTCTTAACGACCCCTGAAGAGAATCGCTCAGGTCTAACCTGAATCATCACATAATCACTTTCAGAAAATTCCTGTAATCTTTTATGAGCATCTGCTAATTTTTTTTTTATAAATCTCATTGTTGAGACTTATACTTTTACTGATCTCTTGATGCAAATGCCTAATATGCTTAAGCAAATGATTGTGCAGACTCAGAAACTCTATGATATAGTGGTAGGGGAATAAGGTTAGTGGGGGTCTTAAACTTATAGTCATGCATGACATCAAATGGACTCATACCTATGATATTAAATGTATGCAGACTCGATTTACAACTTTACTAGTGCCTACTGGATAATTAATTCTGATTATAAGCATGTGGAGAATAGGTTAAAGTCACAAGAGACGCAGTTCCTAATAGGTGCCATAAAGTCTACTAGAAATATCTGACGAACTATACAGCACACCAGTTAGACGTTCGCGTGGCCAACCACTCAGTCTCATGCACCATCTGCCTATATAGGTCTATAGGTGTCGAGCTTTTACTAAATCGAGGATATGCATGGGTATACTTAACTAAATCAAACCTATTGACCTCAGAACGATCGTGACCTATAATCATCTCAATATGATCGATAGTGTTATCAACACAATAAGATGATTTAGTAGCCTCTATTGAATCTATGATCTGCTCTTCTTTATGACTCAGCTCTATAACTATTTCCTCAACTTGACTTTTAACTTCTATACTATAACTATCTTCCTCGTGCATTTCATCCTCATACTTTTCGTAGTCTTTCGCATATGCGGGGTCAGCTATATAAGTCGGTTCGATATCCTCAGCAGATAGGAGGGTATTCTCGAGGACCTGCTTTATCATCAAGGCTTTAGAGGCGCACTCAGCAGCAATGTGGCCAAAACCTTAGTACCGGAAACATCGTAGTGAACGTCCGATATTTTTCACGCGAGGACTCAACAACTACAGCCTTGTCCCTTTCCTCTTTAGAAAGAGGTGGGCGGCTAACATGAGCAGGAGTCGCAGAAGGCTTGACACTCATAGGGGCTGGCCTAGAAGAAGTATATCCCTCCCGAGTATCAGTACGTAAGGGAATAAGAGGCTTCTGAAATCGCTCGTAGTCTTGGGCCATCTGATAGGCCTCTTCGAGTGTAGCAACACGACGTAAATATAACTCGCATTGTATATCTTCCCTTAGTCCCGCTCTAAACCTGGATAAGGTCGTCGTAGGAATCTTAGCTTCACCATATCGCATCATAAATTCATTAAATATAGCGATGTACTCGGTCACAGAGCGCGTTCCTTGAGTCAAACGCTGTCATGGATCAAGGAGTCGATCACGATAAGTGATGGGAACGTACTTTTCCCTCATGATCGCCTTGAATTCGTTCCAGTACTCAATTGGCTCTAGGCCACGACGCTGACGCAAACTCTCAACGTTGCTAATGAAAAGTCCAGCTTGCCAAGTGAGCTTCATTTTAGCAAACATGACCTTTCTTTCCTCGCTCATGGTATACCATTAAAAAAAGTGGTTCATACCATCCTCCCACTCTAAGTACGCCTGAGGATTTAGAGTCCATCGAAACTAGGAGCTTCCACCTTAATATTACGCAAGTAGTTCTCATCAAGATCACGGGGCTCATAAGCCTGACCAGTAGGGTGGTAGGCAGTCCTCCTAACTTTGGTATCTCCACTAGGCTGATCGACCTCAATTTTTGAAGTATGGGTGCGTCGCTCAATCTCAAGACAGGCGACTTGGTCACTCATCTCACCCAATTTAATTTTCATATCATCGAGACAATCAATCCTGGCCATGATAGCGGTCAACATAGCCTCTAATTTGGGATCCATAGGAATGGGAGAGCTAGACCTAGTATATTCTAAATCAGACCTAGTGGCATATGCAAACAGAAATAAATATGCCTAAATGCACCCTATTCCAACCATGCTCTGATACCAGATGATGCGGGACAATATTAAAGATGCAATCCAAATTAAAGATCAGTAAATAATTCTGGCAGATGAACATAAATTGATTCAGGAATATCTCTAATGATAATTACGTAATAACCAAGAAACTATAAATCCATGAAGCGAGTAAATTTTAAATATCTAGAAAAAAGTTCAAGTGACATTTAATAGATTTACCAAATAATTTTTAGGCAACTTTATCTCAACAAGTCAGAGCTAGGGGTACGCAGTAGTATAAGTATGCTCACAAATAATATTACCCAACAACAATTTATCACACAATACAATTCCAAGTTCACACGGGTGAGCAAATCAAACAGTCCCAATAACAAATACCACAACTAATCTCGCAGGATTTTCAAGATATTCAGTTGATGTTCGGGCTTACCTCGAGGCTCGAGAGGAGATTCCGGATCTCAAAGCAGAATTGTGGCGACCCGCAGATCGTCTATATATCGGCAGCACTGTAGGGTCCAGCAGAGGGCTGAAGCTGGGAGCTCACTAGGCGGTGGCAGGGGCGCGCGCAGTGACGGCGAGGCCGAACCAGTGGGTCAGCCGAGCTAGGCGCCCCGAAGCAGAGGGCGAGGTTACGGTGGACGATGGCGACAGATGTCCTCAGGATGCACGCGGGACTATGCGGATGAAGGACACAGGAGGGGTCGTCCGCTTTCGCACGGGGTCAGCGCTGATGGCAGGCAAGCGGGCGAGGCAGAGCTAGTGGTGCCTTACGCAGGCGTCGCGGACAAGGGTCGGCTCTGATGGCGGGCGAGCGAAGCAGGTGCAGCGTCGGGCGAAGCGGAGTCGAGCGGAGCGAGCGCGAATTCGGGCTCGGGCGCGTGAGGCGAGGGCAACGGTCGAGCGAAAAATGCTGCCGGCGGTAGAACGAAGCGTCCGGAGTGCCGACAGCGACGTCGCCGGCGAACCGTCGGGAAGCGGGGGCGGAGCGTGCGAAGGCCCGCAGGCGTGCGAGAGGCTGCCCGAGTCTCAGGGGATGAAGAAAAAGAAGAAAATAGTTTTTAGGGCCAGAAAATTGCAAAGTGGGGCCTGGACTTTAATTGGGTTGAAACTGAGAACTGAGAGAGAAGTGTTGGGAAATACCTCAAATTTCTTTAAGGTATTTAGAGATTTTCACCCAAGGTCTCAATCATTCCCTTCACCGGGATATAACACAGTATTTCAACAGAAAATAATTTCATTCCAGGATTAAAACAAATAGTACTAGTTTTTGCCCTTATATAAGCGATTACAATCGAAATTCAAATTGCAGAAATAAATGCGAAAATAAAAACTGATTACAACATGCCAAATTTGAATATTTAAAAATAAAAGAAAATAAATGAGATCAACCCAAAATTTAGAATATTCTCATTCAAATCAATTTAAATGGGGATTTCCAATCTACTGATCAGCCACCAATCGTGTCTGCTGCCAAATCTGCATATATCAATCCTCCATCCAGATCGACGCCACGTGGTGAGATCTCGGACATTGAGTGTAGACCCTGCCTGGAATAAATTGACGGTCCGATATCGTCGTGCCCTCACCAGATGTTGTGATATGTAATAAAAAACCCTATCATGTCATATAGATAATTTATTGTTGAACAAAGATAGTTTGTAAATAATGATGACAGTTAGTTTTACAATTTGTAGCCCAAGAGGCAATTTTAGTGAATAATGCTTGATTAATGATTCATATGATAAATTAATCAAATTAATATCCAGCACTTATCAAATCTCCATGAAGCAAGTCAAGCAAAGAAAAAGACACCTAGTATGAATGATGGGTGTGACATCCAAGAATAATGATTTGGAGTTTAAAAATTAAAGCTGATTTGAACCTAAAAGAAATAACTTTGGACCTAAACGTAAGAATTTTGAACCTATTTATAAAGATATAAAAGTTAAGAGACTAAATTGCAATTTTTCCAAAAAAAAAACTATGGGGCTGCCAGCAGCGCTCAACAGCGCCCTTGTTCCCCTCTCGCTCTCTCAACAACGCCCATGTTCCCTCTCTCGCTCAACAGCGCCCATCTGTGGGTGGGAAAATAGTTTGAAATAGTTTAATTTTGTAAGTAGTAGAATTTTGTGAAATATGAAATATAATATATATATATATATATAGAAAGTATTTCTCAGTTTAATGCATTGTAAAAAAAGCTTATAGTTGTGTTCAAAATAACATTTATTTTATAGTTTGTCTGCGTCACACTTGATCAACTTTAACCTACCTTTGAATGTTTCCGCTGCGAGAGTAGGGGCGATTAGCGATGTGACAAGAATCCTCACGGGTGCCCACTGATAAAAAGTGAGCTGTATCGGTAGGATTAGAAGTAGTGGTGAGCAAGGCAATAGAGATATAAGGACTATGAGTAAAAGAGGACTCTCTAGAGATGCTCCAATAAATCCAACAAGGGTTACAACGAGTTATTCAACAACATGGCAGAGGAGACTGGCCATCTACTATGACAGATTTTTTCGCTCATTTCATTTTTCCATGAATAAAGACCGTCTTTTATACCTAGAAATGTCAATAGTTCTGTTGATATTTTAGCACATTTTACTACGATAGGAGATTTTTGCTAGGGCAGAAATATGCCTCTTCGCTCCTTTGTAACATCCTTGACAAGGATGCAACCAGATTCATCTTTTGTACTTGCTTTAGTTTAGTGCTATTAGCCTAGGTCACCTTTCAAAAAAAGTGGAATGTTGTACTTCTAGGATTATATTTCATATTCAAATGAATCTTATAATCATAAGAAAATAGGTCTTTTAGCTACGGACCTAGCAAAATAAAAATCAAGATAGCCTCCTCCTATATGAAGATTTCCTTTCGTCCAGCTTAAGTAATCACACCAAATAAGGAAAGAAAGGAGGTCCTTCTTTTCAAATTATTTTCAAAACCCCCTTCAACCATAGGAAAAACCCAACACCAATTTCCATTTGTTCATCCTATATCACAACACCTCCAGCCAGAAAACATCAACCAAACCTTCGGCAGACTCGAGGTCAGTGCACCCAAGTTTTGCTAGTGCCTTTTGCAGGTCAATGCTAATGCATGCAAACACTCCGTCAGTTGAACATCGCCACGTCTGCTGTAATATCATGTGTTCTTGATTAGAAGTATTATTCACATTGACTGACTTGAGATTTTCCTAAGAGGTCACTCATCTCAGGATTACTTTAGCTCAAATATGATTAATTATGAAGTTCCCATCACTAGAATCATAATTTACCCTAAAAGGCATCTCTACGATTTGGAATCACGTTATTTACTTATATAACTAAGAAATTCTTCTTTTTTCTAATGTGAAATAATTCATTCCTCTAGTCCTCTCACCACTCACTAGGCTTAGAGGCCTACAGCAGTTGTTCCATACACTAGTGGCTCCCTTCTCTTGGGACATCACCCAGTGATCACCCCTCACCCTCTTTGATTGTTGGTCGTCAAAGGACCACCAACTTCAGTTTAGTTTGTTTTCAAACTATATCGTATTGTGGGGGGTCCACTTCATACCATATTATGACATCTAATGTTTCAAATATAGAAGTATTATTCATTTTGACTTTAAAGAATTGTGTAACTTGAGGACTTTCCAAAAGGTCACCCATCGTAGGACAACTTTGGCTCAAGCCTTCTTAACTACAAAATTTTCATTATTAACCTTATAATTTTTTGTAAAAGACGCCTTTATAGCTTGGGATCACATTATTTACTTATATAACCCAAGACTTTTCATCATTTTCTGACGTAAGATGATTCACTCCTGTGTCTCTCTCGCCACATCAGGATTGGAAGCCTACTAGGAGCCACTTCTTACACCAATAATTCCCTTATTTTAGGACATCACCTGTCGATCACTCCTCGCTCTCTTCAACTGCGAGTCATCACACCCGCTACACACCCGCTACGTGCATCTTATTCATCATCAAACCAACATCACTGAGGAGATCCTCACCATCCATGGATTGTTTTGTGACAAAAACAGCATGACACACACTCGAAGTCTTGCTCATGTGTGGTGCGTAGAAACCGCTATGTCATCTTGAACTTTGCATAGGTTTCCATAAATAAGCATGCCTACCTGAGCTCCCATCTATTGAGAGCTCCCTCAATTCCAACTCTAATCTCAAGCCAATGCTTGTTTCAGGCCCAACGCACTGAGCTCCATCATTGTTATTTAAGTCAAGTCAAATTCACCTGAATTTGACATTGAATTTTCTAATTAAGGAATATTTTCGTTCTGCATATTAGATCTAATTAGAATTATTTATAGAAAAAACAACATACACTTGGGGACAAAAAAGGCATTCACCTGTCTGCTCCTTGTTAGATCTTACATTTGTTGCAGCTTTCTTCTTGCACACATTAAGAGACAAATCACCAGGCCGCTGATGGATGCCAACAATTTGACCTTTGTAAACTTCCATTCCAGGGGTGACAAACATTTGGCCTCTTTCTTGTGTGCTTTGCAAGGCATAAGAAGTAGTTGTTCCATCCTCAAAAGCAACCTGCATGCTAATCTTTAACGCTCTCAAGACAGTAACACTATAATGCCAAGAGGGTTTCTGCTATAGAAACATGAAGACATTAATGAGGATTATAGCACTGACCAAGGACCCTCGGTCTCTTGTGTTGATGTCTCCGGACCATGGCCCATAGCTGTCAAAAACAGTGTTTAGAACAGCCGTGCCCCGAGAAGCTGTTAGGATTGCATTTCGCAATCCAAGAAGACCGCGTGTGGGGATTTTGTATTTAAGTAATGATGTTCCCTCCAATCTACATGGAAACAAAATCATGAGGAAACCCAACATGTAAACACGAAAGAAAGACTAAAAACCAAAAAGGAACTTGTTAAAGACTTCCTTTAACTTGCCCTATTGAAGAAGAAGGATAGAAATTTTCCTTCTCCAAAAGAATTCCATGTGTACGATACAAAGCAGAAACTACTAAATACTCATTCCTATGGAACATGCTAAAGCCTCGGGTTGATGTAAGTTCCATAGGTAGTGGAAATCTTACACATTGATAATATGAAGCTTGGAAGATATGTCTTTCCAAAAAAGTATAAATTTAATTGAACATATAGATTTAAACATTAATATTATCTTTACCATGTATAATATGTATGCTAGAATATTTAATTGAACATACAAAGTTGTAACTAAACGTACCAACTTAAAAGTTAACTCATAATTGAATAAATATTAACCAACACAATTCAAACTCATCCCAAAACCAAAAACTTTGATTTCAAGTTGAGGATGGCTGGCTTGAACTCAATCAAAGACAAGAACAAACATTTGACATTGAACAACTATTTATTTGTTAAAGACAACGAGGACCAACCCAATTCCTTGCATATCAAACATTTGCCCCCTCCTTTTACCAAGAAGCTGAACTACAGGCCCCATATGCTCCTCCGGCACCTCCACTGTAGCAATCTGTATACACATGCATGGGATAAGATACTTGTTGCTGGATCTCAAAAAATTAGAAAGAGTAGCTGCAGACATAAGGAATAATATATTATAGATGAAATTTACATCTTTCTTATAACATAAACTAGATAAATTAGTAAACAAAACCAAAAATTACCTCAAAGGGCTCCAGCAACTTATCATCTACCCTTTTGTTAATAACTTTAGGTGCCCCAACCATAAATTCATAACCTTCTCTTCGCCTGAAATAATACGCCTCAAGCTCATGAATCATTAAAAAAATGAAATATCTTGCTAAGAGTAGTAACAATGCAACTTACATGCTCTCTATCAATATTGTGATATGTAATGTTCCCCTGCCACTGACAATAAAGGTATCAGCTGTTTCACCATCTTCAACTCTCATAGCCAAATTTCTCTCAAGCTCACGATAAAGCCTATCTCGAAGATTTCGACTTGTCACATATTTTCCCTGGTTCGTTCATTATAAAATGCATTAGAAAGAAAATGTGAATAATAACTTCATGCTGCAAATAAATTTACTAGACAAACTTTATCATAACAAAGAACAACAAATGAAGACATACATGGATTTGCAAAAGATAATATACAAATGAAGGTAACATATATAAATGTGTCAGAAAGAGACAATGATTTGAAAAAGAAAGGCCAAAGCTAATATAACACATTCCAGGTTCTCATCTACACAAATGAAGATGATGATGCATCATCATCATCAATAGTCTTATCCAACAATTCGGATCAGCTTCATGAATCCAATCTCACCAAATAATATGCAATGTGTGGTATTAATTCTTATCAAAATCCACTTATATAACATCTGACCAGGTTACTCTTGACCTACTTTTCTTCCAACTCTATTAACTACAATGAGGTTAAAAAATGATAAAAAAAAGTAAACTCTATTAACTACAATGATACCTACTTGTTATTTGTTAAAGACAAAATGATCAAACTCATAAAATTTTAACTAGCAGATTCAACTGATAAAATAGACCAACGGAATTTGCACAATAACCTTAAAAAAGCCGCTGCATATGTTTGTGCCTCACATACGGATATATATGCTGCAACTAATATAAAGCAGCAACGTCATGTTTCAGTTTTCAAGGGAGATTTTATTATACACACATCAACAATATAGAATATTTTAAGTTTTGACTTTGACAATACTATAAATAATGACCTGAGATAAAGTTAAACCAAAAAATATATAGGACTGAATAACAATGTAAAACATAATCAACAAAAATTAAATTGTCTTTCAGCAACATAGACATGGAAATGCCGGTTAACAAGGCACGTGCAACAAAACAAATAAAACAGGAAAACAGGCAGGAGATAGAGGAGGGAAGAATGGAGATACTGTAAGAGAAACCAAAGGTGGAGTTGTGCAAAGTATTACAACAACTAGATCATATCAATCTCATCTTTAGGAAAGGCATTCAGTGACCAAATTTCTGAAAGTGATACAGAATCATGTGCAATGTATGTCATTGTCCATTGGACTGTTTTTCGAAAAACTAATGCCAAAGCTATGGTTGGCCCCTCAGAGGTAGCAGAGATGTGCTGGTCTGAAAATCAAAATTGGGCATCCAAGAATATCCCTAAGTTCATCATCAAGGCAACAATAACAATTTTGAGGCATGACGCGCATCAACAGCCTTAGCTTGAAGGAGCACCCCAAAGGTTAGGTTGAAAGCGAGATGATAGAATCCCCAACGTCGAAACCTAGATACAAGAACACATGTCGCGATGACAACACCTCAAGGTCCAAAGGCAAAGCCCTAACCTCAAGAACAAGACATGATCAGAGCTAGGGCAAAAAGATGGTGACAACAACAACATTGATCTCAGCTTAAGTATGGAAAAGGTAGAACCAAAGATTTATTGATTTTCAACATTGTGTTGAATATCTACATCAGCATGTAAGCTCTAAACTAGAGCTCTTTGTCAAATTAGGTTGAATTTTGACCTGACCATATCTAAGATTCAACCCAAAAACAATAGCTAGTTGGACACATTATGCTTATCGTTTACCCGACTCAAAATACAACCCAATCAGTTAGTTTTTTCTACATCAGAATTTGGGTCGACCATGACCTGATTCAATTCATATCTGACCCAAGCTTTAAACTTATTGAACGTGGGTTTGCTTATTCAGACAATTCTAGCATGCTGCCATCAATGGAGGGATGCCAATCTTCCTTTGTTTCCCAAAACAAGTCAATGCTTGATTCATTTGATGAGACGTAAGCTAGATTCATGTTACATATCCTTTGAACTATCTCCTCTTCATACGAGTTTAATTGCAGAACATAACATCAATCTAGAGGCTAGAGTTCAACATTGAATGTCAGTGATGCCAACTCATGCGGTGCAAACAATGCAATATAGTGAGTACACGAGTCAGGTACCTAAGTCAAGTCCCAAGTCTGGTCGAATCCGAGTCAAGGGTGATCCAACCTAGGGTGTTATCCAAATCAACATTAAATAGATCTGAATTTGAGTGACGGCCAACCCAACTTGAATTCGATCGCCACCCCTATTCATGTACACAGAATGTTATGAATTGAAGCTCTATGGAAGCTAAAACTTTCTGGAAGCTGAAGCTTTAAACTAAAACTTTAATACCAACTGATGTAGAACTAAAGCGCTATGCTACCAGCTAATGTAGAACACAAATGCTCTAATATCAAGTTTATATAGAACAAGTAAAGGGAGAGAATGCCAGCAGTAATGAGAGAATGCTAGAAGAAAATGGACAAAACTAGAAGATAATTTATTTATTCATGAAAACTACTCATTATAAAGAAAGGGGGGCTTATTTATAGAATTATAACCCTAACTAACTAGATAAGAAAAAGGCTAAAAAATCCAATAAAATAATTGCTAAAAATCTAAAAGATAATAATTAACCTCCCTAAATTCTTGAATTTCTAAAGCTAAATATTAAATATTTTAATTTTAAACAAATCCTCATCCTTTAGGCCCTATTTGTTTGCAGTTAAAAATTAACCTAATTTAATTTTAAACTGGCATATCACATCACACATAAAATTTAATATTAAAAATTAACTTTATTTCACACCCTATACACATTATTAAAATAATAACTAACTTATATGACATCTTTTACATATCTCAACATAATAACTAACTTTATATCACATCCCTCATATATCTCAACATAATAACTAACTTTAGTTCACATCATCCATCATCCACAACTTACAATAAAAAATATCTCTATCCAAATTTAATTTTAACTATGTTAAATTATCTTGCAAACAAACAAGCCCTTAATATTAAATAATAAAATTGCATTGTAGGATTATTCAGATTTGCCTTATCTTCTATATTATCATTATCAGCATCAATAATATTCATATATATTCATTTTTACTAAGAAAAGAATTACATCATAAAACAAAGAATAATGAATTTTTAAGATTGCGAAGTTCTTGAACAAATTCAAATTAATCAGTTGAACTGTTAAATTTCAAGATCTCCAAGTAAACTGTACCTCCTGACCAACAAATGGTGAAATGTTGACTGAGAATGACATTTTCACTGTTGGTTCCTCTACTCTGATAGTAGGTAATGCTTTACCGAAGCTTTTATCAGCTATTGTCTCCCCAATCTGTTATAGACTTAAAATAGCAATACATTGAAATTGAGTTCATAAAAAAAAGGATTGATATATGGTTGGACGGTAAAGAATAGGAGCTTTACGACACGCCTATTGGATGGATGTCAAAGAAAGAAATGTACTTTACCATTATATCACCTATTCCACATACGGCACAGATATCACCAGCCTCCACTTTCTCAACTGGGACCCTACTGAAGTTCTGGTAAACAAACAGCTCACTAACTTTTGCTTGTCTACATGTTTCATCTGAGGTGCAAACCTACATAAGTAATGAAGCAGAACAATGGAAGCGATGAAATGACTAATGTATGGTACGTTTCTATGGAATAAAAACCCAAAGACATAAGCAAAATATTCCTTGAAAGTTCAACATAGTAAGAATGAAAAATTAACTCCAAACATGAAGTTCGCTTTCCACAAACATTAGAACTACATTGAAGATAAAGTTGTCCTTAATTTATTAACACCAACCATAAATGTACTATAGAACAAACATACAAATGAATAGCTTGAAGTATGTATATGCATGTGATAATAATTTCAATAACCTCAAATTATGTTGGACAAGTATGATTATTAAAATTGAGGGTAAATTACATTCAGGTCCAGGATTTTTAGGCATAATATCACCAAAGTCTATGATTTTAAAAATTTAACATCTGAGTTCCTGATCCATATATATATATATATATATATCAATCAGGTCTATTTTTTAATTTGTTAAAAAACCCAAAATACTCTTATCTCTCTCTCAGGAAGGGTTATCGACCTCGCGCAGTGGGCTGCAGTCGTGCGTTGGCTGCCTTACCTGCAGGGCCCTCGCACGATGGTTGCGCAAAAGCTGGCGATGCACCAACAACTCTCTTGTGGTCCTCGATTAGGATTCACAACCACTAGTGGAGAGAGAGAGAGAGAGAGAGAGAGAGAGAGACGACAGGCCTGCAGAAAGAGGAAAAAAGAGAGATAAAGGTATTTGGGATATTTAAAAAAAAATTAAAACAGACCTAATTGACATATGTATATATTTGAATCAAAGACTTAGGTGTTAAATTTTAAAATCATAAACCTGGGTGATATTATGCCATAAGCTTAGGGACTTAGATGTAATTTACCCTAAAACTAATTTATCACATATTTAAATAAGGTTATAATAAAGTTGTAGCTGATGAAATTACACTTATAGGCAATTTTTGGAATAAATAAAAAGCTAGAATAATATTGTGCATTAAATGGCTAGGAGATTAAAATTAATGAAACAAAACAATACATGGTATGTAATTTTACTAGACATAAAATGCCCAACATTGTTAATAACATTAACCAATAACTTGTGGTCAATTGCAATAACTAATCATTAACCAATAATAATTGAGGATCAAGTGATACCCAGTGTAAATGAAATTTATGTGTCATGAAAAACTAAAGGTATCAAAGGAGAGCATCACTTGACTATTGTGCAATAAATGAATGTTCAAAAGAGAATGATAATGTTTTCAAAATAGTGATATGATTGTTACAAGTATTATGCAATATAAGAACATTTTGGATACAAAATACTATTAATACTGCAATGTGGTTGTTTTGAAGTACAAATCTGTCTTTAGTTAGAAAGTTACTGATAAAAGTTGAGTGTTGATCACGCTAAGGTTTACCAGTTGTAAGAATAGTGATAGGATCAAGATATTAGGCAAATAAGAATAAGAGATGTTGCAGATAAAATTAAAATGTATATGTTGATGTGAGTGAGTTTAAGTGATTTAAGGTTGTAGAAAATAGAGTTGAATGTAAAGTACAAAAAAATAATAACCAAGCATTTATCCCATTAAGAAGGATTAGATACATTGCACTATTAGATAATGACTCCTTATTTAACATCAAACAAGATACATTAACCCAACTCTCCATATTAGAGCTTCCATCAGCCTACGATTTATATATCCAAGCTAACAAAGCTGATTCTTTCTGAGCTTATTCTCAATTAAGCCAACTCCAACCTTCTCATTATGTCACCTCATATATACAAACTTATCTACCTTAATATTTTTAGCTTTATGACACTAATTTTATTTGTATATTTTTTTTTGTTAGACAATATTCAACACCATACAAAATTTTACCTTTGCAGTAAAATATTTCTATCACACCACACATTAGAAGGGGCATTCCTTCATTTAATCCATCATGCTTGAATCCTACTAATAATATCACCTTCAATTTTATTATATTTTGTATGATTGATGTGAAGCATCTAAATCGCTCACTTTTTCTGATAGCTTGAACACTAATTATCATCTCCCCAATATAAGTATTTTTATCTTCATTAAATTTGTAATTCATATATTTGATTTTAGATCTACTAAGATGAAAATCTTTAGATACTAGCATTCTTCTTCGTAGCTCAATTTCATCTTAACCTTATATTCAGCCTTATCAATAGAAAGAATATCTACGAAAAACATACAGCAAGATACCTTCACAATAACTAATGCAAGAAAATATGGACTTGAGCCTTAATGTACTCCAATTATAATAAGAAAATCCTTAACCAAACTTCCTAATGTCCGAACACAAGTAAACCTTCACAAATGTCTTTAAAAATGTGAATGTAAGAAATGCAAATCCTTTTTTTTTTTTCTAAAAATCTCCAAAGAATATTGCTTAAAACAACAGGAATATATTCTTATGAAAGAAAAGGAAATGAAATTTACAAAACTTTAATGTAGAAGGATTCTCTAATATGTCATTAAATGAACGTAATAAAACTAACAATGCTTATAATTAAAGATAATGATGATCTTCAACAAAATCTATTGCAGCATATAAAATTATTAGTATAATTACATATATGCTACAAAAATCTAGTTATTTTATATATTTGATACTAAGAGTCTGTTTGTTTGTAAGATTAAATTTAATAAGGTTAAAATTAAACTAGAATAGAAATATTTTTTATTGAAAGTTGTGAATGATGTGAAGTAAAATTAGTTATTATGTTGGAATATGTGAGGGATGTCATATAAAGTTAGTTATTATTTTGAGATATGCGATGGATGTGATATAAATTAGTTATTATTTTAGTAATATGTGTAGGATGTGAAATAAAATTAATTTTTATTATGAAATTTTATGTGTGATATGATATGCCAGGTTAAAATTAAACCAGATTAATTTTTAACTTCAAAACAAATAGGGCCTAAATCTTTAATATTACATATTAACCACTAAAATCATATAAAAATTACATTCTATGTACAATTCATACCACAAATGTGACATCTGAGAATTTGATTTGAAATTAAAAGAAATTGAAACATAATTTGATTTGAGGTTTAAAAATTAAAGATGATTTGAACTGAAAATGAAGGATTTTGGACCTAAAATAAATAATTTTGGACCTATTTATAAGAGAATGAAAATAGAGGGACTAAAATGCAATTGTTCCATTAATCAGATAGGTACAACCGTGGGAACCGCCTTTGCTTCTACCCTTTTCCACGTGTCGCCCCGCGCTTGGAGAGAGAAAGGAATTTCTCTCTCTCTCGATTTTCTCTGCTAGCGCCGCCTCTATCTGTCCGCTTCCTTCCCGTCAAGCCCAAGGAAGCCGCAGCAGCAGCCGCAGCAGCAGCAGCAGCCGCAGCAGCAGCTGCAGCTGCAGCGCCGACAGCCAGCAGGAAGAGGAGAAGGAGAAGAAGAAGGAGGAGGAGGAGAAAAGGAAGAAGAAAAAAAAAGAGAATAAAGGAGAGATTCCAAGTTTTGTTTAACGGTATAATCGGTAGGTACTTCTTTCCCTAAAATTGACATTGATTAAATATTATGTGGTGAATATAATTTAATGTTTCGAGAATATGAAAAATTATCATATTGTTGAGAATGGATTAATTTGGTGGAATTTTGTAATAAATCCCTTGATTACCTTTTATTGATGTTTTGATCTATTAAGTTGATTTCGAATTACAAAGGAATTTTTAGTAGACGTGTCTTTATGAGATGTATGATGTATGATGTAAAAACAAAGCAAAATTAAAAATAAATTGATTGAGAGTATATGAAATTAAATTGAAGATTATATCGTTAAATAAGTGTCTGATTGACTAAAGTGGATAGTCTGGTCGGTAAATTGGGACTTAATTTAAGTATGATTTATATTTTAATTTGGATTCAAATGATTGATTAGAGAAAAAGATGATATTTGATTAGATTTCAATAAGAATCAATTTCATGATTAGGTATGTGAAAAGCAGAGAAATTTATATTTATTTTAATATGTGAGCTGAATAGATAAGAAAAGTTATATTCTTTATCTTAATATAGAAATAAGTCTGCAACGATTTGAAAAGAAGACAAGTATGAGAATAGAAGAATGAGAAGTAAGCAAAGCTCACATATTGAGGAAAGATAGGTGATCTTTTCATTTATTGTGAAGTTGAGGGAATTATTAAGTTTGATCCTTATATGTTACTAAGACAAGTGAAGAAATGAATGGATGGAATTTAAGAAAGTAATTGATATCTTTTCAGTCAGTCAGTAGAACTATGTGAAATGTGTTTCTATTTTATGTATGATATTTGTAACCTTTATGCTTAATTCTTAATGTGATATTGATTCTGAGTTTGTTGTACGTGAAGAATATGATAATTTATATGTATATTACATTTGATATTATGCCGTCAAGATTTATGATTTGGAATGTAAATATTATTAATAAGTGATGTTACAAGAAGGTTTTCGACCAAGCAAAGAAAGAATAGATATTTACATTCATGATTTAAAAGCGTTGATGATTACAAAAGACAGGTTTCTCAAAAGCGATCACACATACCTAGCTCGAGCTTGATTTATGTGATTAAGCGCGACGGCCTCCAAGGCCTTTTGGGCTGATGAGAAAATAATTGAGACATTTGAGGTGATTGATTGAGAAAACTGAGGCTCAGAAATATAATAATGGAGTTATTATTTATAATAAAGACGATTATGATATTGATATTAAAGTATAATATTTAAAGTGTATCTTGCATATTAGAATTGATTTTATTTCTGGTTTGATTCTAAATACATGAGACGTATTCAATCTGTATGTAATGTTGAATTGATTATTGTTATTTTGATATTGTTTTATCTACTGGGTCTGTATTAACAGACTCCTGCTATTTTTGGTGGCAGGTGTGGCATTAAAAGGATCACAAGACGAGGGAAGAGAAGTTGAAGGTAATTCTTAATTGTGACATTTAAGAATTTGCGTTGAGGTTTTTTTTAAAAAAAAATTGGGATATATGCAATAAAAGTTATAATTTCATATGATTTTAGTGACTAATAAGTAATATTAAAGATTTGAGTGTCAAATATATAAAATAACAAGATTTTAGTAGTATGTACGTAATTGCCCCAAAATTATTTCTTACCTCTATATGCAAGATTTTAACCTAGTAAGTTATCATAAATTTAACATTATATTAAAGCTAGAAGTCAGGTTTTTTCAGCAATGGTATCCCCCAATTATTTGTAGCAAAGGCATTAAAAAAAGAACCGAATTCACATTGCAAAGCTAAAAAGCTAGCACTTGAGGGGGCATGTACAAGAATGAGAACAACAAAGCCTAAATCCCAAAATACTAAGGTCAAGTAAGTGGACTTCTCTTCTTCATTCGGCTTTATATAAACCAACACTTTCTGTGAGTGCAAGTGATTAAATGCTACTTTTATGATCCCATTCCAAATCAATTTTTGACTAACATTCTCTTTAACATTGTCACTTGGGTTCCCTCACATTTATATACAGAGACCTCTAATAGTTGATGATGAATATGAACAAACCACTTTAAACATCCCTTCCTCGTCTTGTCTCAAAAGAATTCACTCCCACCTTGATACCATGTCATGTCTTTTTAAGATCAATAAAAATAACATAAAAATCCTTTTAGCATATTTGTTACTTGTGTTCATGAAGCTTTGGGAGAAAGTTGTTCCCTATTTTAGCGTCTTTTTAACTCTTCTATAAATCTTCTTACAAAAATAGATAATCTTTTATAAATCTCCTAGGCATAAAAGCAAACTTATTGTATAATATTGATGTATGTCTTCATAACTTGTGTTCAATAACTCTCTCCCAAAGCTTCATGATATGATCATTAGCCTGAAACATCTCTAGTCACTAGAATTTTGTATATCCTTCATAGCGCATAAAAGAAGGGACACAAGTACTCTTCTTCTACAAATCAGGCATTCTTTTAGTCTCATACATCTAATTAAGAAGTCTTTCAAATAGCACTTACTAGATCATTAAAAAAGGCCCACAAGAAGAAACTCTAAAAGTTCAAGCCAAGCGCAGCTAGCATTTTGAAAGTAATACCACTGGCAGTTATTTGTAGTGGGAATGGCGGTGCACTAACATATACATGCGGCATTGGTGGTAGACTAATCAGTAGATGTAGAGGTAATGTTGGTTGTCAAAGTTACAGCAACAATAGTGGCAATAGTTCTAGTCACGGTGGGCTGGTGGCTCAACGACAAAGTCGGAGTCACGTAGTACTATGGTTCGAAATATGACGGTGTGACCTGTGCACTGTGGCATACACAATGTTGGATTCATACGCATGACTAGGATAGAAGTTGTCATTGGAAAAGAAATAAATGAATTTTAAGGAGAATTTGACAATATCTCCACATGTTTAAGTAATTCACCTTGACATCCATGCCTCGTTCTAATAGACCAGCATGTAGTCGGCCAATTGCTATTCTCCCTTTGTGCTCATCATACTCAATATTTGTTACCTGCAGTCATATTTCAAAAATAAATCCAAAAATGCTTAAAAGATTACAACCTAAATCAATCACAACAGCTCAAGTATTGGAGACATCCACTCATTAGCTCTCTCAGCCAAGATGACAGAAAAGGAATCCAAAGAAAATAGATATATAAATAATGTACCACAAAAAATAGACCACACAATAACAGTAGCATAGACAACGAAGTGTAATCAAGAAAAGAACATAAAAAGGGGCTGCAGATTAACATTAATACATTTCAAAAAAAAGATTAACATTAATAATAAAAGGTCATACATGCAGCCAAAAAGCCGGGGTAGAAAAACAGTAGCCAGTTAGATAATTTTGCACACTGTAAACTGAACAACAAGCGTATAGTTTCAAGATTCACCAACATTGTAACAAAAGCCAAAATAAACCACAGCCATCATTAACAGGAAAAAGGCTGAAGCTAAAAGTGAATACTGCTACAGAGAAATGATTTTTGGAACAGCAAATCACGATCAAGTGAGTTGTAAAATGAGTTATTAGTTTGCCCTCGCCTTACTGCTTGCCCCATAACAAAATTTGAAGTTAAAACACATAACGAGATGTCAATGAAAGCTTAAATTATCTCAAGTATCCTATAACTTCATCCAAAATATTGGATGCATGCAACCATATCTAATACTAAAGAAATTGTTTGTACCTTGGAAAAAACTTATGCATGTTACAGAATTATAAATAATGATAGATGTTTCCAATAGTTACTGGTCATTATTTACCCTAAAATAATTCGGAAATTATGAAATAGAAAATTAATTTTAATTAAATAAAATGGAATTTTCTTGAATTAACAAAGCCATTAAATGTCCCAGAAATAGAGAAAATAAAAAAAAAAGTGATATGAAGTTTGGGTTGATTTGATCCCTAAATTGTTAAAATTAAATCAAAAAACATATGCAAAATAATGAATAATTGACCTGAAACATTGATCACTCAATTGACCCAATAGGTCAACTTAAAATTGGATGAAACCTGGTGGGGAGATGTGTTTTTGGGTAAGTGAACAAAACCCCTAAAAAATGTTATTGTGGGACCTATATTTAACAAGTAATCACCAAATAACCTGTTAATAAACTAGTGTCAAATTGAGAGTCAATTCAATCAATCGGAATCCTAAAACAAGTCAAACCTAATTAGATATGCTCTGAACTCAATTATGCAGCACTTTCACTTGGTTTGGAGTCTAAAAGGGTTAATTTCAACTTTAAGACTAAGATCAACCAAGTTAACCATTAAGACAACCCAACTGACCCATTGCGCTTGTACTGTTCCTCTATGTCGTGCCAAATCGCCAAACACAGGGAAGATAGATCCAATTTGGCTAGGTCTAGGCTCCATGTGAGCTAAGGATGATCCTCACCCTTCAATTGCAGTCATCAGACGGCTGACGATGAGGTTGCCATGGATTTCCGCTGTGGCAGTCTATTGCAACAATCTAACGGCGATGAGGTCCAAACACCATCAACCAAGCTTGGCCTTGTTTGGCTCGAGCTATTTTTTTGGCCCAATACAAATTTCAACTGTAAAAATCAACTTTATTTCACATCCAATACAAATACGAATGTTAAAATTAACTTTATTTCACATCTTATATATTTCTTAATATTAAAATAAATTTCTTTCTCATTAAATATAAAAAATAAAATATATTTTTCTCTTGTCTAAAAAAAAGTTCGAACCAAATGAGGAAGAGAATGCAATGTTAATACTAATTAAAAGCTTAGGCCTTAAGCAATTGATTGGTGAAAGAATTAGTGTGCACTGGCGAGTGATAATACCGGATCAGTTTGCCTATAAATGGTGGGGTTCACCGAAGATTTCAGGGGAGATACGTTGAATTCAAGTGGAGTACAATCATACGATTCATTGTATAATAAGTTATTTTAACTGAATACAAGCAATTATGTGAGTATTCAGTTAGTTTTATTGTATTTGAGGAGAATATGTGTAATTTGACTTTGATCTTGTCTATACGAAAGTATTTTAACATAATACTCTGATTACACAACTAATATAAGCTATATTAATGTATTTCAATCGAAAAGTAATATTTGGAATACCAATAAGTACATATTGTTTTGTTAGTATATCGATTAATTTTAAGAGAATAGGATGTTTTAGAGACTAATTTATGACATATGAATGAATTGAAGTTGAATGGTGATATTTTTACACAAAGAGATTAATGTCATCTAACAGCATCAGATGGCTCGATTTGAGTCCCTTATGGTGTTAGAATCAAGATCTAAAGCCATCGATGGCCAGATCTTGGTCTTTGAAAGTATGGAGTTTGCCGGCGAAGACGATGAATGATAGAGGAATCAAAGGCTTGATACAACAAGTCAAGAATCTAAAAAGTTTTGCCTTGACCTGGTGAAGCTATCTAGACAAATTTCCTTTGAATTCTCTTACTTGCACATTGCAAGTAAAGACTAAAGTCCTATTTGATTGGAGGCCAGGCCATGGCCAAAATAGCCTCTAATAGCCTCCAACCACTTTATTAAAAATAATAATAATAAAAATTAAGACTAATGTGTTAAAAAATTACGTAAAATGCGAATAAAGTGAATTTTTTATATTAAAATATAAGTATTGAAGATGAAAAATGATAAATTTTTTTAATAAAGTGGTCTCCAACCAAACAAGGCTTAAAGTTTGTTTGCTCAATTGCAAACAAGGACCCATAAAAAAGGATTATTTCATTTAAGCCCAAAATAAATATAGAATCAAGAATAATATAAAATTCAAAATTAAAATAACATGAATAGCAAATATATTCAATGATGTTGGTTTGGGTGAGTATTATGCTTTTGCATAAAAGGTCCCCAAATTCTCAATATTTTGTTTAAGTCCCAAGTGGAATATAAAATATAGACCCAAAATGTAAATTCTATTCAAAACCCGAAAAGTGGAATATTTTGCTCAAAAATATATGTATATGAGTAACTAAAAGAGTAATTACAGTGGAATTGCAGAATTAAAAGACTTTTATGACCAATTTACATATAATTCCTAAACATTGAAAGTAAAGAAAAAATAAAAGAAATAAACAAATAAATTGGAAAAAGTTGACCAATATTGTTTCTTACCCTTCAAAATTGAGTTTATTAAGGGCTGTTGACCATCAAATTGCAGTCAAGGACAACAATGGTATAATCACCTTTTAATACCTAACTTCTACAAATATTTAACGTAAGTCCTAACTCCTAACTTTTGGATTTGATGCTCCAAATTCAAATTACAATAAAATAGCATGCATCTTAATTTTTGGGAAAATAAAAGTACAATTACAATAGAGAACCTATATTTCATTTATATTTCTTTTAGGTCTTTATCTTCCATCTTGGACCTAAAACTATGAAAATTGGACATGGCCATAAAGCTCATGTACCCCATGCCCTATATTTTGGACTCAAAAGTATGAAAAATTGCAATCAATGACTAATGTTATGTGAATATCTCATTTAGGTACATTTACTTCTATTTTACAAGAAGATCCCTTTACTTTGAGATCATTCGACGTATATTGAAGTAAACACTTGTAATCCAAATCAAATTCACAAGTTCCTAAATCCAATCCTAAATCTTCAAATTAACAACAACAACCAAGCCTTAATCCCACTAGGTAGGGTCAGCTACATGAATCCTTTGTTTCCATTGCGTTCTATCAATTAAAATTAAATCTGCAAAAATTCAAATTTCAATCTTCTAATTCAAATTGCAAATCCTTCAAATCTTTCCCAAATCCAAATCAAAATTCAAGTTCCACGTCTTCAAATCAAGTCCAAGTCAAAAATCCAAACCCAAATTAAATCCAAACTCAAATTCGAACTTTAAATCTAAATTCCCCTTGGAATGTTAGGCCTTTAAATTCCCTAACATTCAAGGGTTTCAAGTTTGACCTAACATCTTATACTCAGGTATCAAATCCAAATTCCTCTTGAGATGTTAGGTTATCAAATCCCTTAACACCCAAGGGTTACCAATTTGACATAATATTTTAACACTCAGGCCTTAAATTTAATCTCCTTGGAGTAGTATTAGACTCATCAAATCTTCTAATACTCAAAGATTCTCAAATCAATCTAATATTTGAAATTTCCTAAGTCCCTTAACTTTTAGGTCACAATTTTAGTGCAAAGCTTCATCAAATCCCTTAACACTACAAATTGTCTATAACTATAATAATTAATCCTAGTTGTCTTAATCATTATATCCATAGAAGTCTCATAGACTTTACCTCTTAAATGACTGTAATAAATTCCATCTTAATTCACTAGAATATCTCCTGATGATAGAACCCATGATTCTTGATGGATCATTCATAATCTTATGGCCAAAGGTTTAAGTGAGTTAAGATTATCGGTGGAGCTTGGACGATGGAACCATAGAATCTTGATAGAGTTCTTTTATTCTCATACATCTTTGTGCTATCAATTTAGTAAGTTGATTCTTTCCTTGATCAAAAGTTTCATCCTCTAATAAGGAGGTAGGATATTAATTACATATGCTTGACTTTGTAGAAAATTACTGATTCCTAGAAACTCTGAAGTCCTAAAGTTAATCGCTTTAAGGCAAAATCTGATTTCAATCTGCCTTAAAATAAGAAAATTCTTCAATGTCTAGTACATTCATTGATTTTCATTTCTTAAGCGTTCACTAATAAAAAAAAAGACAATTCAATTGAATAGCAATTGTACAACATATAGGATCGATATGAGTTTAGAGGAGGTGAATAAACTCTAATTAAAATTTAAGATTTTTAATTTATTTAAATATATAGAAGTAGTGCAATAAATACAATAAAATAAGAAGTAAAATAGAAGTAATAAACAAAGGCAAAATAAAAGAGCAATCGAGGAAAGAACACAAAATGTAACGCGGTTCAGCTCAACCTCGAGCCTAATTTACCCCAATCTTATTGAACTATCCAATATAATCAAGCACTCTAATGGATAAAGGCAGAAAAGCCCATATACCTCCTCTAGCACCTAGCTAAAGGCTTTCCTTATAAGCCAGTAAGGGCACAAACTATTTGTGCCAAGACTAGCTTCAAAGCTCTCCCCTTTTTACAACCTCAACAAAAGAAAAGAAAATATCTCAGAGAATACAACAAAGTTACAAGAAAAAGAACTCACTCTTCCTACCAAAGATTAATCTTACGTACAAAAGGAAAAGTGGATGAACACTTGAGCATTTAGATCTTTGATCACTTCAACTAATCTCCACTAATTATTCTTTGATCACTTGAGAGCTTAAAGAAGTCAATGCGGTGATTAGGAGTAATTAAGATGGCAAAGAGTCAAGAAAAAGCCCCCAAAGCCAGCCAAAACACATTTATATGAATGGCTGTAATGGCTAGTTAACCTGGCGAAAAGCGATACATTATTGATCAAAGAACTAGTCGTTATAGCCCAATGGCTAAAATTTAGACACATATGATCAATCAAGAGTCGCATCAATGCTAGACTACGTTAGCCTCAGATCGATCCAATAAGAAGGTCCCCTGTGTTTGATCGATCAACCCAATACAGATCGATCACCTGGTTGACCTTTTAAGTGGGCAAGCACCAACTCAAAAACCAACACAAGGAGCAAAGTCACACAAATAATCTAAGTGCTTAAACACATCATCCAACCTATTGTAATATACGAAATCAATCTATAAGCCCCGTGTGTTTGGCCGTTGAAAATTAACCTAGTTTAATTTTAACCAGGCATATCATATCACTTAATTTTAACAAGGCATATCATATCACACATAAAATTTAATATTAAAAATTAACTTTATTTCACATCCTACACACATTACTAAAATAATAACTAACTTATATCACATCCCTCACATATCCCAACATAATAACTAACTTTATTTCACATCATTCACAACTTTCAATAAAAAAATATTTTTATCCAAGTTTAATTTTAACCTTGTTAAATTTAACCTTACACACAAACAGACCTTAAGTGGTATAAACATGGTTACAGGAGAACAAAAAGATTAACAATATAGGTTTTGAAACTTCAAATTTTTCAATGCTTCTTGATTTGATCTAGACTTAATTCAATACATAGTTGATATGGCACAAGTCTTGATCAGAAATGATAACAAGGAAGCAACTCTGTAATTCATAACACTAAACAAATCTGTTAGAGAATAATTAACTTAAATTAGTTGTTGAACATCAAAATACACAACAACAAAGGAACTAACACAAGATAAACTATTTGATCAGATAAAAATCTGCTACAGATGTTATTAATCAGTATTGGGCCAGTATCAGTGCTTTAGCTTATGCAAAAAGAGTGAATGAGCTTATAATCAAGGAAACAGAATATGATAAACTGAAACCGCATAAAATAAATAAATAAATAATAAATAGGGTATTGTTTTATGTCAAAGCTATCACATGTCAGTGTTCTTTTCATTTAAAATGATCGAATGCACCAAATTCCACTCCATCAAGAGAATTCTTTCATGAAAAAATCAGCTCTTCAAAGATTTATATATAAAATGGCCAAAATATACTCTTTGCCAAAACAATGGTTATGGTTATTGCAATAATTGGCTTGTGAGTCTGTAGCAAATATATAAGAAATCTTTTATGAACAAATCAGCATTTTAGAGATTAATATATAAAATGGCCAAAATATACTCTTTGACAAAACAATAATTATGGTTATTGCAATAATTGTCTTGTGAATTATACACACACAAATGCAAAGAAAGGTCTACGAAAGGGAAAGAAAAGATATTCAAATATTAACATGGAAAATGAAAAAAGTGCAATTTGAGGATTATTAAGCTAGTAAAAGAGAAACTGAGAGCAAAGACTAACGAGCATCTGCAATGCACCGTCTTTTTGGATGCTGGGCTCTGGTATGCATCTAAGAATAGCCTCAAAAAGTGGCCCAAGGTCATCTGCTAAGTTTTCTGGAGAGAGTCCAGCAATACCTCTTATGCCACTTGCGTAGATAACTTGAAAATCACACTGCAGACATCACTAAGATGCTTAGAAGGTTACAAAACATAAAATGTCAATTAATTGTAAATTACTTCATGGTCAGGAGGACTATATTATAAGTGCATCAGAATGGGAAAGAATATTCACAATTGACCTGTTCATCAGAAGCATTTAGTTCAATGAAGAGCTCAAATGTAGAATTGATCACATGATCTGGGCGAGCAGAAGGCCTGTCAATCTTATTTACAACCACCACGACAGCATGTCCATATTCTAATGCTTTCTTAAGAACAAACCTAGTTTGTGGCATTGGTCCCTCAACAGAGTCTACCTGTACAAGGAACGATTTCCTAAATTAGCTTAGCAAGCATTATCTCCTTAAACGTTTTTCTTTTGATTATCTTCTTAAACATTAGAATAGAAATAAGTGATGCAAACCATAATTCCAACCTAGGAAGCATAGAAGCGATATGAAGACACGAGAATACAACAAACAAGATATACTGACATGATGAACAAGACACAAACATAGCAAGACATGCTAAATAATAAAATAATTAAATAATAAATATTAATGTAATGGTGCAATTTATCATAACTTTAGTTTAATGTTATAAAGCACCTAGAAACTACGAACAAGGCACGAAGACACGGTATGGGATGTACCGATGTATTTGTGCTTCCTTGTCCAACTAATAAAAAGTAAAAGTGATCCTTTAAAACATCAAGGAATTATTTCAATCACATTTTTTTATTAACTAAGAGCAACATCACATACATAGATACTAAAGCCTATTCCTGAATGAACAAACTTGCAAACATGCCTGGCTACAGGACTATCAAGGTACAATGAAATGCAATAATTAAAATAGGGGACAAGTATCTTTCCCTTTTTTTTGAACTAAAGTATCTTTCCCTTTTCAAGAAAAAGCATTTCCCTTGAACCCTCAACCTGATTCAAATAAATAAACAAAAACCAAATAACATGGTTCCAACTAAACATGTTCCATAAGATTGTGCTTGGATACGAAGTAGAATCATCCAACTCAGTTTTACGGTTTTACACAGAGAACAAGTTTGTGGGTTCTACAGCAACAAAGAGAACATTAATACTACTATGTATACATACATACATACATACATATATATATATATATATACATATATCTCATACATAAATATATGTGTGTGCGCGTGCTTGTGTATATATATGTATGCACATGTATGTATATCATTAGCCTTATCCAAACTATCAAATGTTAGCTTTACAAATCCTTCTTCATCTAGTAATCCTGTCGAATGTCACTTGCGATGTTAACCCTAACCTAAAACTTAAGGAATAACATCAAACAAAATTACATGTATATAGCTATTAATATATACATACTTGTATGTGTAAATATTATCAACAAAATATATATATTTATATGTGTGTGTGTGTGTCTATGCTTGGGTTAATAATGGGTATGCATAGCATATATATAACTTATCTATGAACTAACTTTTCTTATATTTTTACTATATCTATTAAAAGCAATCATGCTATCCACATGTGTATGAATGTATGTAAGAAGACAGTTATAAGAACAGCATACACATATACATATAAATCTGTTGTAATATATTATAGCAAAAAAGGTATACTTTTAATCAAATTAACATATATTCACAAGTAAACATAAGTACTTAAAACAATCAAACCCAACTGGACCCTCAGTCCAAGCATCCTTTAGGCTAAGACTTAGATACTCTAGACTAATTTCAAAAAAGATACTCTAGACTAACCATTCTCACAAAAAATCATTCCCAGCTAAGCTTTAAGTATTACTAAATACCCACTAACTTTTGGGCCAACATAATGCTTAAATAAGAGCCTTAGACTTCTAGTAGTTCCTTTATTACGACTATCAATGTTCTAACAATTAACTTTTTACACATTCAAACAGCACCACATAACCATCAAAACGCTCATGACCTGTAGCCCACTATTTCTCAAGGGTTCATGAATCCATGACATCATGTCCTACAAACTAGTAAGGGAAAGATTGCATGTAATGAAGATCATCTAAGGAAACAACAAAACAAGATCGAAGACAAGTACATCAACTCAAATCAAATTAAAATTGCAGGAAATCAGTGTGCCAAGGCCCTCAACACAAGCAACAAAGATTAAAGTACCACAAGAAGAACCCCTTCGACCATGTTGAGGACCCGTTCAACTTCCCCGCCAAAATCAGAATGGCCAGGAGTGTCGATGATATTTATCTTAGTACCCTTGTAGGTTATTGAGGTATTTTTGCTGAGTATAGTTATTCCTCTTTCCCGCTCAAGTTCATTTGAGTCCATTATCCTCTCTTGTATAAACTGGTTCTTGCGAAAGACCTGAAAAAAACAACCTAATTTAGTTAGTTTCTAAAATGGTAGTTGATAAATAACTAGTACCACATCCTTTTTTATATTAATTTTCTTTTGTAGAGTTCAGGGAAATACCCAAAATGATTAATATGTGAGTATATAAGCAGCAGGCTCAAAAGAAATTAATGCATGTTCTCTTATACATTACCAAAATATAAGAGATGAAAAATACATGAAGATAATTGCTATAATGTAACAACCAGTAACCCAAATGTTGAGGTATTGTATGCTTGGGCTCAAGAATTAGTGTAGCACGAGGACTTCCCAGAAAGTCACTCATCCTGAAACTTTTCTCGCTTAAGCACGCTTAATTGTAAGCCTCACAGTTTTGCCTTCAAAAAGTACCTCAATGTTTTAAAATCATGTTACTACTTATATAACTCAAACTTCTCTCCATTTCTAATGTAAGACCTTCATTCTTGTATCTCTCTACTTAGAAGCCTATTAGGAGTTCTAACCCTATTGCGCCTTGAGAGGGTGGAAAGTCGATAAACTTATATTACATTTGAAGAATTTTGTCTTTTCGGGACAAGTCAATTTCGCCATAGAGGTGTTAACTATAAAACTTCAGAGTTTCTGGGGATCTTATGATTTCCTACAGATGCAAGCTTCTGTAGTTAACTACTCATCCTCCATTGGAGGAATGAAACTTTTGATCAATGTGGTAGATTCTTTCATTACATTGATGACCCAAATTTAGGAGCCAAGATGTTGCATTTATGATAGTTGTCATTTAGGCAAAACTGGTTGATATTGATTCTCCTTGCTGGAATTTATCCAGCTGAAATTTACCCGCTTGTGATCTTTTTGTCATTTTCTTACCCAGCTCACTAAGCATGCGAGATAGCATTTCATGGGCATGACAGCTTGTTATCAAGGGATAGGTATCACAAGCTTTGGAGAGAGCTTAGAGCCTTTGGCTTTAGTTGGCATCATATTGAGTTTGCTAACTCATCAAAGCATTACTTTTGACTCATCAAGGCATCACTTTATCCAGGCCAAAATGAGCATCTTCGTTCAGCTAAGTATTTTTGAAGGGGAGGTATGCTTCAGAAACTTTGATGCATGAGTAGATTGCTTCGAAAGTGATCTTTGATACGTGAGGAGATTGTTTTGAAAACGATCTTCGATATGTGAGAAGATTGATTCGAAAATGATCTTTGATGTGTGAAGAGATTGCTTTACAAACGATCTTTAATGCATGAGATTGCCTCGGAAGATCGATCGCACACGATGTATGAGGGGATTGCTTCGAAGTCGATCTTCAATGTATGAAGGGATGGCTTCAAAAGATCGTGCAGTATGTATGAGGAGATTCCTTCGAAGTCGATCTTCGATGTATGAAGGGATGTCTTCGAATGATTGTGCATGATGCATGAGGAGATTACTTCGAAGACAATCATCGATGTATGCAAAGATTGCTTTAAAAGATCGTGCACGATATATGAGGAGATTGCTTCGAAGACAATCTTCGATGTATGGAGAGATTGCTTTAAAAGATCGTGCATGATATATGAAGGGACGATCTCCTTTGAGGTCGTTTCCAACATTGTGTATGATTCTTTTTGAGGTCGCACACGATGAACTGTTGCACATGATTGTGCACGATGAACTGTTGCATATGGTCGTGCACGATATTTGAATATAATTGAGGCCATACACGATGTTTTGGAGTTCGTACACGATATTGTGGTTTTAAGTCATATATGATGTTTTGGAGTTTGTACACAATGTTTGAATATGATCTTTGAAGTGCAGTTACAGAGGATAGTGCACGATGTTTGAGTACAACTTGGTCGTACATTGATAAGAGTTACAAAGGGTTCATGTACAATGTTTGAATATGATTTCCTTTAAGGTGCATGATGTAGTGGTTCGAAGGGTCGTGCACGATGTTTGGGGTTCGAAAGGATAGGTTCAAAAAACTTTGGTTCGAAAAGGTCCTTCGAAAAGATTGTTTGACCTCCTTTAGATAAAGTTTCATGGAAGGATAGGTTTGAATGCTCTAGTTCGAATGAAAGTGCCAAGCTGCACTTCAGCAGCCTTAGCTTTTAGAAGGTTTAGATCTTTGGCCTTGTTCGCAAAGGATAAAAACCAGATGCTAAGAGGAGTTACTAACTTAGGAATCACTCCTGATTTTGTATTTTTTAAGGAGTTGGCTGGTATTAGTATAAGATTGGGAGCTGGTGTTGACATAAATGCAACTTAGAGGCATCGAAAGAGTTCAAGAGAGTTCATTATTATTTTTTTCTCTTAAATAATGTTTTCTTCGTAAATTTGAAGTTCTTTAGTAATTCACTAGGGATTTCTTATTGATTTAGTGCAATCTTACCATTATTTTAGACAAAGGACAACATTTTCTTTATCTTTTAAAGTATTATATTGTTCTGGTTGCTAAGTGAGGTTTTAAACTTGCATTTCTTTGTTTATGAAAACCTCTTTTAGTTCTATGACATCTCAAGAATCCCAAGATCTATCTTGTTGAATCATTCTTAGAGAATAGCCATGGCCTGAATAAGGTTTTGAGTTCGCTGAAGAAAGAGAAAGGGTTTAGAACCCAGCAACAGAAGGAGAGGTTCACAGGTCTTCGCTTCTTCCTTCGTTCGTTACTCTTCACCCTGCAGTTCAACACTTCAAGATTTCATCCCCTACAGTTCCACGCTTTGTGAATCCAACCCCTTCCTCAGTAGACTGCGGGGAGGGTATTTATAGGCAACGCTAGTAGCCGTCCTGTTGAATCTTTGACTAGAGTTTGACTGGCTCTATCGAAATCAAGCTTTCAAACCGGATTTTTTCAAAAGATTGTTCCTTCAAAATGAAGGATCGAAATATCGTCTTTGATTAAAGAAACTCTTTGAAAGTTTGTTCCTTCAAAATTGATGAAAGGTTCTCCTTCAAAATTATGGTTATCCAAATATCATCTTCGATAGAAGGAATTTTCGAAAGCAAGATCCTTCAAAATTAAAGTTCGAAATATCATCTTCGATAGAAGGAACTCTTCGAAAGCTTGTTTCCTTCGAAATTAAATTCTTCAAAGATCGTCATCGATAGAAGGCTCAGTTTCGTAGATACTTTTATCTTTGATTTGTTCGAATCTTCAAAAACTCTGGATCTATCGAAGGAATTGGATCTATGTTGTTCTTTAGAACTTCATTCCATAGATCCCCCTTGTTTTAGATTGATTGTAATCTTATTGTTATATAGATGTGATCCAAAGACATAAATTCTTATTTGATCCTCCATCATATCCCATGTTGTTGGTAATTACAATTTAATAGACCTAGAAGGTGGCATTTTATCACCATATCTATTCGAAAATTTGGCACAAATGTTTTGTTGGTTCCACAATAATGACATGAAAAAAAAAAACAACTTCCATTATCCCAATATCATTACATCACAAAGAACCCCACTAAAATTGGCATTAGCACCAAGAGTTGTTAATCTTAGACTTAGCGACAAAAAACTTGGAGAAATATATCTAGCTTCAATTATACATGAGATAAAGATAAAGATGAAGTTTTTACAACCCATAAACACATACATATGTAAGCAAATTTAAAAATTCATATTAAGATCGAAAACATCAAAATCACAAGCATGCATATTTGGTTGAATGCCAATAACTTCTACGATGGTAAGTTTTGATTTGTGCGATTTACTAAGGTTGGGTAGTATATCACTACTTAGATTTTAAACATACCTTGGCTTGCCGTAGCATGGCATCCACTAAAGTTGTCTTACCATGATCCACATGAGCAACAATAGCCACATTCCTCACATTTATTCTAGTGCTCAACCTCTTTTCTACAACAACAACAGCAAAGTATCAATCTCATGCTTCTTTTTGATGCAATTCATTAGTCAATTTATTGCAACTTTAAGAGAAAATTTCTCTAGTGATGTGAATAGCTTTAAACCTATCTTGATAAGGTGAATGTTTGTATATTGATGTTACTTCTCAAATATGAGAAGATCACTACATACATTAAGAAATCAGTAAAATAATTTGTCAAAATTCATTTGGAAAAGAGAAATATACAACCATGTTGCTTTAATTTTCCATAATGTATTATGTAGATGAACAGAGAATTGGAAATATAACAAAGTCGTCAGGTTATTTAGCAAAGAATACCTGGAATGAGAAATTCAAATTCAGAACAGATTTATTTCTTGATGACTTCTGACATTGAAATCACGAAATCGGAAAAAATAACGCCATTAATCTCGGAACAAGTAAAAGTTATCATAGCAAAAAATATACCAGCAGCAGGCAGTGCCGCCGAAGTGACGGAGCAAATAGCAGCTGCACGACGAAACGACCTCGCGCGAATGCTCAGTCTCCGGCGAACTTTCACCGCCGCAGATGGAGAGAAACTTCTGCCGATTATACTGTTGGATAGGAAAATGGAAGAGGAGTCTACCATGAGATTTGAGTGAGGAGGCAGCATAGCCGCCAGAGGGCTGCGGAGTCCAATCGCCGTTTCCATCTGCTCTCCCAGCTAAAGCGAGGGCAGAAAACTGAGAGCAAAAGGATTAGGAGCAAGGATGAAACATCTCTGAAAAAAGTAGGCCAAGTTTCGTTTGAGGGAAAATAATAATAATTATTATAATAATTATAAAAATTAAATTTTTTAAAAAATATATGGTGAAATAAAATAAATTAATTATATTAAAAATTATAATAATATGAGATAAAATTGATTATTTTATTACAAATTTTATTAAATGTAAAATAAAAAATTATTTAATATTAAAATTTATATAGAATGAAATATAAAATAAATCATAATTTTTTTTAAATTATAAAAAAGTTTTAGCTATAATTATTTCAATCATAGTGAAAATATACATTTACTGAGCAAGAAAAAAATCATTCTCTCCTCCCCTTTCTCTCTCTAAAATTTTAGAGAGAGAGCTTCCTTCTCTAGAATCAGTGGAAGACCTAGGCTGCCGACGGCTCCCTTAGGGCTGCAGGCGAAAGGGGTAGGCACTCTCGCCGTGGTGGTTTCCTCCCTCCTTCCTTGCCAGCTTGCCTGAAGAGGATCTGGTCTCCTTTCCCCTCTGAAGGTTACAGTAGTGTCGTCGGAGGTTGAAGATCCACTAAGGTGTTCGTGAAGTTTAGTGTCACCTTTGCCTGAGTCATCTTCTCTGGTGGCGGCCTTTGTTGTACCGGGCTTGGATGCCATTGAGGTCATATTCTCCTCTCATAGAGCCATATTTTTTAAACACTTTTCTCGAGTAAATAAGATTTGGGCATTCACTTATCTACATTGCTTTGACCACTCTGTGGAAGGGTGCTTCTCTCTCAACTATGAAGTTAATTTGGAAGAATATGATCGCTGATGGTTATATCGTCCCCCATGGGGAAGTTCTTGCCAATGGGGATGTGGCGAAGATGGCATTTGAGGATTTAATGTGATGCCTCCTATTTTTGGGCTCGCTCATCTTCATATTTTGCATCAAGGTTGGCATAGTGGGCTTTTTTATTCTGGGCTTTATATTTGGTGATTTCCTTTGAGGCTTTTGGTCTGCAATGGGCTGGATTGGGCCGTGATCACTCTGGGCTGATCCATTTAGTGGGCCGAAAAAAACTTATACCTTCCAATGGGCATTGGGTCTCTAGAATTTTGAATGCTTGGGCTGACAGGTTTTCTCTGGCCCTATTCCCATGGTGGGCCGTGTATGTGGAGGCTCCTTGTTTGAATTCTGGTCCTTTTGGGCTTAGACCAGATTTGGTTTTTAAATATTGGGCTGCATTGCTCTAGTTGGGCCTTTGATTTGTCGGTAACAGAATAGGCCTTTCCAGTATGGGCTTTTCCCTTCATGGGTTTTTCATTCTGGGCCTTATTTATTATTCTCTTCTATTATGTAATGGGCTTTATTAGACTTCTTTCACATCTTGCCCTTTGGGCTTTATCCAGTATTGGCTTCGGCCCAAATTTCTTTTGATTTGTGGACGGGGACGATGAATAATAATCCCCCAGGTGAAGGATTTCTTCTAAAAAAAAATACATTTATCAAGTGAGATCTTAATATTGTGATTATTTCCTCTGAAGTTTGGAGTGAAAAGAGTTTTTTTTTACATAAATTGAAAAACTTAATTATTTGATACCACAATGTATTTAAGTAAAATATTATAAAATTATAAAATTATTATTATGTAATTTTTTGTTAGGTCAAAATGAAAGGACATTTAACTATTACATACCTCTGCTATAAATTAATTAATTAATAAAAAAAAAAGAAATGTGAAAATGAAAAGCTTTTTTTTTATCGTTGGAGAATTAAGAGAGTTAAGAATCTGATTTCATTCCCATCAATAAAAAAAATTGATTTTATAATAAAGAAGTTGAATTTGCACTTTATAAATCTTTAAAATTTGAAAATCACCTATACTTTAATAAATAATATGATAACAATAAATCAAATAAATAATAATTACTAAATAGTAAAGATATATTTAGAGAATATTAATATTTGGATGATATGAGTAGCTAAATTGCATTGAATTAAACGGCTCCTTAATTTTTTTTTTCTAACTATTATTCATTCACTGGTAATATCATCCATCAACAATGAAAACCTCATTCACACTATATATATATACACACACACATTTTTGAAAGGTCTACAAATAGCACTTATATTGATAAAAAATGCATGGAGAATAATTTGGATGTAATATAGGGTAAATTACACCTAAGTTTTTGAGTTTAAGGCATGATAACGCACAAGTCCACATTTAATATCGAGGTCCCTGAATGAGATCAAACTCATTAGGAATGAATAGTCTCACATAAAAAAGGGTGGGAGATTCTGAGTTGTATAAGTAGATAACGTAATCTCAAATGATAGAGGCGATTTTTGGGGCAAAACTTTAAAGTTAATGATGAAAAACTCTATAGTCAAACATATTTAAACTAGAGTAGTACTGAGATGAGTAACCTCTTGGGAAGTGATCAAGTCACGTAGTTTTTTTAAAGTCAAAATGAACAATACCTCTATATTGAGATCACGGGATGTTACAGAAAATTGTTAAGATAATTTAAATTTTCAGCAGAATCCATGCAATGGTGTTGGATGCTTGAGGAATATATAAATTTTAGTAAATATCACGAGCAAAAAAGAAATTTAAAATTTCAGCAACTTCTGCTTCATTTTTAATAAGATATATATAAGGTACTATTGGCCTTTTCTCTTACAATACTGATTCATCCATAATTTCTTAAAATATATACAAATTCGCATGTGCTATTAGAAGTCAAGATTTTAAAACTCAGTTTTGGTTTCAGTCACAAAATAAAAGTATCAATTTTGACACTTTCAACAGTTTCAATAATTTTGATATCAGTAATTTTAGTCTTCTCTATAAATTTTTAGATTTTATAAAATAACATTAAATTTATTAATGATAACTATCGAATAATCATATAATTATTAGTATTCAATTAAAATACTGCGATATGCAATGATAAGACTCTAAATACATGTAATCAGATTAAAATCATTGGTAGAGTAACGAATAGTAATATATATATCATTGTTCAATTTAAATGCATTAATATATAATAAATTAGTCTCTAAAGATATCTACTAAGTTGAAATAGATCGATATATCATCAAGAAGTGGTATAATTGTGGGTAATTTATCTAAAACGACTTGAAATATGTAAAATAAATCACCAGGCATTGTTTTCGAATGAAATATATCGATATAACAATTATAAATGATGTATTTATGAGTACTAAACTAAAATATCTCGATTTGCAATAAATCAATATCTAAATACTGATACTCTATTTAAATACATTAGCCAATCACCGAAAAGTCGTATAACTATCAGTAGTTGGATAAAATAATTTTATTTGTAATAACTCGATTTCTAAATTCTTGCATTCAACTTGAAGTCTTTGATCAACAATAAATAGTTACGTAATTGTTCTTTTTCAATTCAAATGCAATGATATCAGTTAGATTAGTTACTAAAAGTTTCTGTTAAGTTTAAATACATCAATGTACTACCAACTATAGATATAAATAATAAAATTTAGTTAAAATATCTTGATATGTATCGAGTGAATCACTGAGCAAGAGTATTCAGTTAAATTACAGTGATATAATAAATATAAGTTGTGTAATTACAAGAAGTTGGTTGAAATATATTGATGTGACAAAGAAAGATTTCTAAATGCTAACATTCTTCTCATATACAATAAAAAAATCATTGAATTATTGTGTGATTGCTAGAATTTAGTTTAAATAACTTGACATAGAATGAAATGGTCTTGAAATACATATATTGAGCTTAAATTCATTGATATAATAATAAATAATTATATAATTTTCATACTTTAGTAATATTGGTATGTTATAAATATATCTTTAAAGGCATCCATTTAGTTGAAATTATTTGAAATACTATCAAATAATTATATAATTATAGATATTAAGTTAAGATACTATGATATACATCGAATCAATAAGTCTCTAAATATGTGTATTCAGTTTTAATAAAATGGCTTCATATAGACCAGATCAAAGTCAAATTGCTTGTATTCTATTCAAAAAAAATAAAAAGTGATTAAATACACATATAATGGCTAGCATTCAGTTAAAATAACTTATTATGTAATAAATCATACTCTAAATGCTTGTATTAAACTGGAATTCAATGTAATGCAATGAATACCTGCAAAAACATCACTATTCAACTCAAATTTATTGATATGTTAAAAATTAGTCTCTAAAAGCGCCTATTCACTTAAAATTGATCGATACACTGATAAATAGATGTGTAATTATAGGTATTACATTAAAACTCAATCAATTGCCCCTAATAGATCGCTAAATATCGATTTTCAATTGAAATACAAAAATATAATAAATATTAGTTGTGTAATCAGAATATTATGTTAAAATACCTTCATATAGACAAGATCAAAGTCAAATTGCATATATTCTCTTTGAATACCGTAAAACTAATTGAATACTCACACAATTACTTGTATTCAGTTAAAATAACATATTATGCAATGAATCATACTCTACATGCTTGTACTCTACTTGAATTAAACGTTAATGCAATGAATATCAATAAAAAGATCGCTATTCAATTCAAATATATTGATATATCATAAATCAGTCTCTTAAAGTACCTATTCGCTTAACCTAGCTCGATAAACTGTTAACAAGATATGTAATTACAGGTATTAAATAAAAATACAATCTAATGTTCCTAATAGATCGCCAAACATCGATTTTCGATTGAAATATATCGATATAGCAAACATTAGTCGTGTAATCAGAGTACCATGTTAAAATACCTTCATTTAGAGAAGATCAAAGTCAAATTGTATATATTCTCTTCAAATAACAAAACACTAATTGAATAGTCACACAATTGCTTGTATTCAATTAAAATGACTTATTATGCATTGAATAGAACTTTAAATGCTTGTACTCTACTTGAATTCAACGTTAACGCATTGAATATTAGTAAAAACATTGCTATTTATTTAAAATTTATTGATATATCATAAATCAGTCACTAAAAGTGCTTATTCGCTTAACCTTGATCGATATACAATTAAAAAGATGTGTAATTGGCGGTATTATATTAAAACGCAATCAAATGTCCCTAATAGATTGCCAAATATCGTTTTTCGATCGAAATACATCGATATAGCAAATATTAGACTTTTAATCAGAGTATTATTTTAAAATACCTTAAATTAGATAAGATCCAAGTCAAATTGCACATATTCTCTTCAAATACATAACAAACTAATTGAATAGTCACACAATTGCTCGTATTCAATTAAAATAACTTATTACGCAATGAATCGTACTCTAAATACTTGTACTCCACCTGAATTCAACGTTAATGCAATTAATATTAGCAAATGTATTTATTTTGCACTTTATTTATCTGTATTTTTTCAAATCGATAAACCGATTGTTTGTTTGCTGGTCTATTAGGTTGACTATTTTGATTTTGCTATTTTTATCTAATTACAGTTTTAATTACTATTCATTCTTGTTAACAGTTTATCGTGCTATGGTTTATAGCGATAGGTACTTTTATAATGAGACTGATTTTAATGATATATCAATATATTTTTTGAAATTGATATGCGATATTTAGTATATATGTAATTATTCGACATTTCTACTCAATTAGAATTTGATTAACAAAACCCAGATTTAAAATTTACTTAACTTTAGAATTGACGATAAGCATGTAGAGTAGATCATTGCATAATATAGTTAAATTCTTTCACACACTCAATATTACTACAAGTAATCTTGTGAGAACAGATATATAATTCAATACTTTAGTGTGAAATTTACGGTATTTAAAAAGATTGACACTACTTATTGGCAAATCTCTGACTTTTTGCGCGTATTTCTTTTGTATAATGATTTTTTGTTTTATTTGAAAAATATTGAAATTCTTCACACTATTAATACTGACATTGTTCCTTCAGTATTTAAACATGTAATTTATCAGCAATGTGGAAAGTTTGAAATAAAAAAACATATGTTAAATTATTTCCTTTTATTTACACACTATTATAATAATTTTTAGAAGTTATATCCTTCAGAAAAACTTTATAGTAAGGTGATCAATAATTGAAAACAAAACAAAGACACTAATATTTATTGCCCAATACATCTATTATGGGGGGTATTCAATTCGAAATTTTCGATATTAAGAGTTTGTTAAAATATAATCTTCAACACTCTAATAATTGGAATTGTCAACATCACATTCTTTGATTTTCCACTAAGTATATTCAAACGCTTATGATATATCGAGATCAATAATTATTTAAGTGAAATATTGTTAAAAAAAATTGTAAATCTTGCAATTATAGAGGCACCTCAAAAATAATAGTTATTACATAATATAATTGACAATTTTGAAATTTGATAATGAATTAAGATGTCAAGAGATGATGATTTGCGGAAGACTAATTTGATATGAAGAAAATGAGCTACTATCTTGTTATATTATATTTGTATATATGATAATTAGATAACTATTTGTAAAGTGGGGAATTAATCCAGGACCATAAGATAAATGTTCATTCAACTTCATCAATTAAATAGAAAATCACGTAGATAGCTGCTCATTACAGCACGAACACACGATCCATCTAGTTCACTTGGCAGCTATTCATTGCCTCATTACATTGAATTCCAGTTTAATAAATACAAGCATTTAGAGTATGATTTATTAAATAATAACACGTTATTTTAACCACGACAACTCTAGAGCTAGCATCGATTATACGGCACTAGTAGTTGCAGTGAGTAAGTGGTATGAGGGCTATAGTAGTCCAATAGACAATTATTATTTCTTTACTCATTTGAACTACTCTTGTCAAATATAGAGCTTAAAATAAGTTTGGACTTATGAGCGATATATTTGCGTTCATATAATTTCTCGAGAGAAATGCTTATTTATTAATATAATTGAACTTTCATCTAAATACTGATTTACCACTTAATCTTACAATCTATTTCTAGTATATAAACAAATTAAATCCACATCATTGGTCGATGTATTTCCATCGGGAAAATAGAATATTCTGTGTTATAATCAAATTAATCCAAATGTCGTGAATTTGTAGTAAATTTGAAATATATATAATTAAAATTTAAAATGTGTTTCTTTAAAAGTGTATAAATACCAGATAATTACAAGGATTATCTGTTAGGAACCTCTTTTAAAAGTATAACTGTTGAGAATTTTTATGTGCGATAGACTGTTTAAGCGAAGGGGTCATTTTCTAGGAGACAATCATTCTCTAGATAATTATCATTATAGTTTGATATTGAATAAGTGATGTTTTTACAGATATTTTCAATTGCAATTACGTTGAATTCAAGTTGGAATTACATGTATTTAAGTACGATTTTATTGCATAATAAGTAATGTGGTTAAAAACTTGAAATGCAAGCCCACTTATTATAATAAATACGGGATGATCTGTGGATGAGATGATTCAATCTTTTTTTTATATTTTTGAAAAGAATACCAAGTAGTTTAAACTTTTGATCTGACGGAGGGTGTCATTATATTAACTGTGAGAGGATTGAGTTACAATTTTAACATAAACTGATTTCTGGTGAACTGATATACCAAGAGGCTCTAGCTAAATGATTTTTCAGGCTACTTTACTCTTGGGAAACGTGAATAGGTGATTCAACTCTGGAGTGTGATTTATCAGTTTGTGAACATACAATAATTTCTATCGATATTTTGGATCTTCTGGTCGTCGATCTACTGTTGGTACGAACAGATTTGGTGATTATTTTTGGTATCGCGATTCTTTAATGGAGGCAGATTATCTGAGGCTCTCACACTAAGGCCAAGCGACTAGACTTTGTCTAAACCTCTGAAAGAAGAAAAGGAATCCAATTTTGTGAGTTAATTACCAGACCATTCTTGTTGAATAAGTATAATAGTTACTCAAGAAGTAAAACACGTCAATATGCACTTAGTAGTGAATATCGTGTGGATATCATGATATAATATTTTAATGAGTTCTTTGTACATTGAATCTATGGATCTGTATTGCTTACGCTAATAATAAATTGCTCCTCTAATTCACATTTAACGTGTGCAATCTTCAGAGTGGAGTACAAGTATTTAGAGCACAATTTGTTCATAATAAGCTATTTTTATATTTGAAATTACGAGCAATTGTGTGAGTATTAAATTTTTGTTTTAATGTATACGCGTAGATGTATAGAGATATATGCAGGTTGACTTTGAAACTATGAGTACATTAACCTTGATCCAGAACCAGCTGATAATTATTTAAAAATGATAATCTGATACTTTATTAAAAGATTAATTATTTACGATGAAGCTTCGCTACTTGTATCGTTTCTTTGTTTCCTGAAATCGATATATTTTTCTAGCTTGATTCTATCCCATTTAAGGGCTTATCTTGCACAATTAGACATATTTTAGATCTGAGAGTGTACTATTAATTGTCCTAATCCTGTGTCTCCCCCCCGGCATTATTACAACATCTTTTTAATTTGTATACCGTACTGTACGGATCATTTACCGCTGCGTATATTATTAGCGAAATTCACGAAGGTGAGGAAGGTCACTTTAATAATAAAACTATTGAAATTCCCTTTACATTGAAATAAATTAGATAAGATAAAAATTCTAAGATATATAATCTAAAATAATATATTTGAAATTGGAGAGAATAGCGATTTTGTTATTTATAGTGAATGTTAAACTGCATTGATTTAATGTTTAATTCAGTAGAGTACATTAGTCTTATGGAGATAAGTAAATCTGAGAGTGATAGCAAACAATAAAAAATTCTATAGTTAAGCATACTCTGGCGATTTGAGCATAAATAAAATTAGAGTTATATCTTAAACTATGAATACAATGGTGTAGATATCTCTGGTGTGGTAGAAGTAAAAAGTACACCATACATATGATGCACGCAATTGTTTCACGGATGAAACTAAAGCGGATAATACTTTTATATATTTAAAAAACACGTATCATAATAGTATGGTTTACATTTTTGACTTTTAACATTCTTATAGTCACTAATTTGTGTTATATAAGGTAGTTTTAACATATACTTACATTGTTCGTGACTTACACTCACAAATAATGAACTTAACTTATTATTACTATAACTAGATTTTTTATGCTCGATTAAATTTTCAATTGAAATATATCTCAGATATTTTTCTTAAATCCATGTGAGATCTATTTGTAATTTATAACTCTTAGAAATTATTGTTGTTATAAATATGACAACTAAAATAGATTAGTGCAATTAGAATGTGTGAGTAAATATTCAATATATATTTATATTCATTTAATTCCAAAAATTGATCAGAACGAGACATTACAAAACCAACATCTATTTTCTCAATTGAGTTCAAGTGTAAGGCCTTGCCATTCGATAATTTTAAAGATGAATAGGCGCTTTTAGTAGAACTAATTTTTAACATAAATCAATGAATTTGCAGTTGAATGAAGTGATGCTTTGCTAATGATTTATTAGCATACCGATGAATTCAGGTGGAGTACAAGTACATTTAGAGTACCTGATTCGTTATTAAATAATAAGTTATTTTAATGAATAGCAGCAATTTATGTAGTATTCAATTATTTTTATTTTTTTTGAATAGAATATATCAATTTGACTTTGATTTTTCTAATTAAGCTATTTTAAATAATACTTCTGATTAAAACGCTAATATTTGCTATATCGATGTATTTGATCGAAAATCGATATTTAGCATCTATTAGGGACATTTATTGTGTTTTAATACTATCCGGCAATTACACATCTTTTTAATTGTATATCGATCAAGGTTAACGCGAATAGCACTTTTAGAACTGATTTTATGAATATCAATATATTTTGAAATAAATAGCGATGTTTTACTAATATTCATTGCGTTAACGTTGAATTCAAGTGGAGTACAAGCATTTTAAAGTACGATTCAAATGCATAATAAGTCATTTAAACTGAATACAAGCCAATTGTGTGACTATTCAATTTAGTTTTTGTTATTATTTGAAGAGAATATATACAAATTTGACTTTATCTTCTCTAAATGAAGGTATTTTAACATGGTACTCTGATTAACATGACTAATGTTTATATTCGATGTATTTCAATCGAAAACGATGTTTGGCGTCTATTAGGGACATTTGATTGATTTTTATCTAATACAGGTAATTACACATCTTGTTAACAGTTTATCGAGCTAGGTTAAGCGAATATTACTTTATAGACTGATTTGATATATATCAATATATTTGAATTGATAGCGATTTTTTTATTGATATTCATTGCATTAACGTTTAATTCAAGTAGAGTACAAGCATGTAGAGTATGATTCATTGCATAATATGTTATTTTAACTGAATACAAGTAATTGTGTGAGTATTCAATTAGTTTTTACGGTATTTAAAGAGAATATATGCAATTTGACTTTGATCTTGTCTATATGAAGGTATTTTAACATAATACTCTGATTACACAACTAATATTTACTATATTAGTGTATTTCAATTGAAAACCGATATTTAGCGATCTATTAGGGGCAATTGATTGAGTTTTAATATAATACCTATAATTACACATCTATTTATCAGTGTATCGATCAATTTTAAGTGAATAGGCGCTTTTAGAGACTAAGTTTTAACATATCAATGAATTTGAGTTGAATAGTGATGTTTTTGCAGCTATTCATTGCATTTTTTTTTTTTTAATATTTAATGTAAGTGGAATTATCCAGAGCACATAAATTTTCATTAAATTAAATAGAAAATAGAAAGTCAAACGCCGAAAACCCGTTCCTTGCAGCTATTCATTGCATTACATTGAATTCCAGTTTAATACAAGCATTTAAGATATGATTTATTAAATAATAAGTTATTTTAACTGAATTGCTAGCCATTAATTGAGTATTTAATCACTTTTTTTTTTTTGAATAGAATACAAGCAATTTGACTTTGATTTTGTCTATATTAAGCTATTTTAATATAATACTCTGATTACACGACTAATATTTGCTATATCGATGTATTTCCATCGAAAATAGATATTTGGCAATCTATTTGTGATATTTGATTGTGTTTTAATGTAATACAGATAATTACACCTCTTTTTAAAAGTATATCGATGACGTTTAAGCGAAGGGCATTTTTAAGGACTAACTTTTGATATATCAATTATTTGAATTGAATAGTGATGTTTTTACAGATATTCATTGCATTACGTTGAATTCAGTGGAATACATGTATTTAGAGTACGATTTATGCATATAAGTAATTTTTAACTGAATGCAAGCATTATTGAGTATTCAATCTTTTTTATTATATTTGAAAGAATACAAGTAGTTTACTTTGATCGTGTCTAATGTGAAGGTATTTTAACATAATACTCTGAATACAAGTCTAATTTTTGCTATATCGATGTATTTCATTGAAAATCAGATATTTGGCGATCTATTTGGGACATTTGATTTTCGTTTTATAATCTAATACCGGCAAATACACATCTTTTTAATAGTATAATAGATCAAAAAAAAGGAAATATGCACTTTTAGATATTGATTCATGATATATCAATATATATTGAATTGAATAGCGATGTTTTTGCTAATATTCATTACTTAACGTTTGAATTCAGTGGAGTACAAAGTATTTAAGCACGATTTGTTGCATAATAAGCTATTTTAATTGAATACAAGCAATTGTGTGAGTATTAAATTTGTTTTTAATGTATTTGAAGAGAATATATGCAGTTTGACTTTGAACTTATCTAATTGAAGGTATTTTAAAATGATACTCTGATTAAAAGATTAATATTTTACTATATATCGATGTATTTTGTTCGAAATCGATATTTAGCGATCTATTAGGGACATTTTATTGCGTTTTAATCTAATTCCGGCAATTACACATCTTTTTAATTGTATTCGATCAGGTTAAGCGAATAGGCACTTTTAGAAACTGATTTATGATATATCAATATATTTGAATTGAATAGCGATTTTTTTATTGATATTCATTGCATTAATGTTTAATTCAAGTAGAGTACAAGCATGTAGAGTATGATTCATTTGCATAATATGTTATTTAACTGAATACAAGTAATTGTGTGAGTATTCAATTAGTTTTTACGGTATTTAAAGAGAATATATGAAATTTAACTTTGATCTTGTCTATATGAAGGTATTTTAACATAATCACTCTGTTACACAACTAATATTTACTATATTAGTGTATTTCAATTGAAAACCGATATTTAGCGCTCTATTAGGGGCAATTGATTGAGTTTTAATATAATACCTATAATTACAACATCTATTTATCAGTGTATCGATCAATTTTAAGTGAATAGCCGCTTTTAGAGACTAATTTTTAACATATCAATGAATTTTGAGTTGAATAGTGATTTTTTTGCAGCTATTCATTGGCATTACATTGAATTCCAGTTTAATACAAGCATTTAGAGTATGATTTATTACATAATAAC
>KZ451944.1:1457526-1634060 GCA_002786265.1 Apostasia shenzhenica | reverse complement strand
CTTGATGTTATATATATTAATAAATTTGAAATAAATAGCGATGTTTTCTAATATTCATGCGTTAACTTGAATTCAAGTGAGGTACAAGCATTTAAAGTACTATTTAATGCATAATAAGTCATTTTTAACAATACAACAATTGTGGACTATTCAATTAATTTTTTTGTATTTGAAGAGAATATATACAATTTGACTTTGATTTTCTCTAAATGAATGGTATTTTAACATGTACTCTGATTAACACTAATGTTTGTATATCTGATTATTTCAATCGAAAATCGATATTTGGCGATTATTAGGGACATTTGATTGTTATTATCTATATACCTGTAATTACACATCTTGTTAACAGTTTATGAGCTAGGTTAAGCGAATAGGTACTTTAAGAGACTGATTTATGATATATCAAATATTTTATTAATAGGGATCTTTTTATGATATTCATTGCATTAACTTAATTCAAGTAGAGTACAAGCGTGTAGAGTTGATTATTTCATAATATTTATTTTAACTGAATACAAGTAATTGTGTGATATTCAATTAGTTTTTATGATATTTTAAGTGAAGACCTAAAACCACTGTAACTAAATGCTCTCTGAGAAAATATATCCGCTGTACATAATCTGTAATTGATTAGGCATCCTGTGTGAACTATGTACATAGACACCCGCATTAATATCTTGTTATAACACCCGATTAAATAACTACCCACTTATACAACTCCCTGTAAACCCCGTTAATATAGCCCCGTACGTAAACCCAAAAACCCGTTATTAAACTCTATCAGGGGTATTTCTAATAACGCGAACCGCCCAGAATATCTCACCAGAAACAACTCACTGTGAGCAGAACAAACTCGCCGTGTAGATTTTAATAGATACCTACCTACAACTTACACACTCTATTTATCAGTGTACCCGAACGTCGTTAATGAGATACCTTAGGCTTCTTTGATACTAATTTATTACATATCCCAATGAATTTTGGACCGGTGTATGATAAATCACCCTGAGTATAAACTCTCTGTGCAGCTATCATACCAAGTTACGTGAACCCTCGTGAAAAAATACTCCTAATGAGAAAGATCCGAGATACATAAAAACAATGTAAAAACCCTAGAAGAGAACGTCCCGCGATAACCCCAGAAGTATTAAAACCACCGTAACTCAATATCTCGTTTAAAGAACCGCGCCAAGTGTGATAACCATCGCGACAACCTGTATAATAATAGTATCCGTAAAATAGATACCACGTTAAAAACCTTCTACTGTTTATTTTATAACCCGTTAAAACCCACTATCTTGAATAGCAATACTAAGCAGATTTAACTTTGATCGTGCTATATAAGAAACCACTTATTATCTTACTAACAACAGTAAAAAGTTGATAACCAAACCGACTTGAGTAATAGCCCCCGTATAAACCATAAAACTATCTATCGATGTATTTTCCGTAGAAACATATTTACAAACCGTAAATACATATTGCCACCAACAATTATCCGTGCGACGTATAACCGTCTGGATTGCGTTTTATTAATGTAATTACGAACGCATACAGCTCCTACTTATATTCCTGACGAGTATATCCTGAGAATGAACGTCTATCAAGCAGAACGCGGAAGGGCCATATTACTCACGAGGACCATAACTAATTGCCGCGTTAGATCCACTATCACTAAAATTTCGACGTTAGAAACAATATAAAACCCCGCGTTTATTTATACAGAAATATCGTATTGATACCACTTCCGTCAATTACGTTGAATCTGACTTCATGTAGAATACATATTATTTAGAGTACGATTTATTGATAAGATAAGTTATTGTAGAGATTGACCCCAGTGGTAAGTCAGTAACCTTGTAAACCGTATAATTACCCCAGGTATTCAATAACACTCGTTATATTATTCCATCGATAACCATCTGTGAGAATAATAATTGAAGGGATTGAGTGAAGTTTTACTGGAGCTTTAATTCTCTGTCTGATATGGATATTCTTTCCCTAAGGCAGTAAGTACTCTGAATTTAAACAGTCTAGTGGAGTTTTTCCCCGGTTTATATTATCGGAATGTAGTTTTTTTGGATTTGGAGGTAATTAGTAACGATGATTTTACGGCGTGTATTTACTATTTGGGATCTTTTGATACGATTTGAGTGTTACAATTGCTATTTCAGGGATTACCCGATAATTTTATTCCAAGCACATTGCTTTTCTAGAGGATTAGTGAGTCTATGGTCTATTCCGAAGGTGTTTACGGGGTTTACGGGGTTTACTTCCTTGAAATATCGGCGTAGCCGAACACGATAGGCACTTTTATAAATGACCTGATTAGATATATCAATATATTTGAATTGAATAGCAATATTTTTTGCTAATATTCATTGTACCTAGCAGTAATAGAGACAGTCTCTAAAAGTGCCTATTCGCTTAACCTTGATCGATATACAATTAAAAAAGATGTGTAATTGCTGGTATTAGATTAAAACGCAATCAAATGTCACTAATAGATTGTCAAATATCGATTTTCGATCGAAATACATCGATGTAGCAAATATTAGTCTTTTAATCAAAGTATTATTTTAAAATATCTTCATTTAGATAAGATCAAAGTCAAATTACATATATTCTATTCAAATACATATATTTGAATTAAACAATAGCATTTATACCACTATTTGTTGCCCTACTAATTAATTAAATTTGATTACATGCATTTAGAGTCTTACTCATTGCATATCATGGTATTTTTAATTAAATACTAGTAATTATATGATCATTCGCTGATTTTTTAACATATTTGAATAAAATACTAGTTTTCAAACATTGATTCACTACATATCATAGTATTTTAAAATGACTATCATAATTACACGACTTATACTAATTAAATTGATATATTCAAACTGAAGAAATTTGTATAAAGACCGATTTCATTTATATCAAGCTATTTTATCTAAACACTAGCAATTATGCAACTATCTGAAAGTATATCGATATTTTTCAATTTGGTTTATGCTTTTAAAAAATAATTTGTTACGTATTAACACATTTAAACTAAACAATTAATATTATACAACTTTTCATTAGTGTATCAAGGAATTTAGGATAAGGATATGCATTTAAAGGCCGATCTAATGCATATCAAATTGTTCTAATTGATTTTTATTAATTATTTAGCTACACAATGATTTTTTAATGTATTTGAATTATTTTATTGTTATAAAGTATCGATTTATTACATATCAAAGTATAATAAGTTAATACTCAGAATTTAATAATGTACATTTATTATATCAAATTATTAAAACTTAATACACATATTAAGAGATTTATTTATGCATATCAATATTTCATAACGTAATATCTATAATTATATAACTATGATAACATATCAAAGAATTTCAACTTAATAGAAACATTTATAGAGATTTATTTATTAAGTGCCAATGTATTCAAACTGAATAAAAATTATACAATTATTCAATACTTTATCGATAAATTTAAGCTCAAGACATGTATTTAAAGAACATTACAGTACATATCATATTATTTTAACCAAATTCTAGCAATCACGCAATAATTTAAATATTTTTTATCATATTTGAACAGAATACTAGCACCCGAACAATAATTAAGAAATGTAAATCAAAAAACTTGATTGGAAAAAAATAAAATATGATTAAATTGAAAAACCTCAACTAACAGAACTTATAAGTTTTAATTATTTGACTAGGCCTAAAAAACACTACCATAAACTATATTCATTTCACATTTAACTTAAATTTTAATATAAATTTTATTTTATTTTATTTTATTTTATACTTAAATTCATAAAATTCCAATATTGCAATAAATATTATTTTAGAATTTACAAATCTTCCTATTAAATATTTTAATTCCCATGACATATAAACAAAAACAGAGTTTAATTATTATTAAATTGGAAAAGCTTCAGTTTGCCCTCTGCAAGTTGGACACGAATCTTGAGGCAGCGAACGCCGCGGATCCACCGACGACGGAAAATAGGGCTACGGCGACCTGAGCGGCGACCTGAGCGGCGTTCTCCTCCGGCACGAAGAAGACGAAAGCAGGCCCGGCGGCAAGAAGGAGGAGGCTGAGAGAGAGGAGAAAGCTCGGGGTTTTCGGGTCGGTGGCGGCGGAGAGGACCCCGATGTCCTCGGCCTTGGAGAGAAGCCCCAGCCTCTCGACGGTGGAGAGAGAGAGGCCGAGGCTCTCGGCGAGCGAGAGGAGCCCGGCCTTCTCGGCCTTGGTGAGGAGCCGGAGCTTCTCGACGTTGGAGAGGAGCTTGACGGCCGGCGGGCCGCTGGAGTTTGGAGGACGGGGCCCGGGAAAGACGGTTGTGGAGCTCTGCCGGTCATGGGTAGAGGAACTTTCAGCCGAATAATGGATAATGAATAGATATGAGAGGAATTTTTACATACCTTTCTTGTAGCTGAGAGCTTCGTTGATTTCTGGATCGCCATGAACGGCCTCCTGCTGCAGAAGCCTACAGTATCCATTCTCTCTCTCTCTCTCTCTCTCTCAGAGAAGAGAGAAGCCGCCTGAGAGGATAAGGGTGTAGTGTAGTTTGTGGTACACGTGGCTTGTAATGATTGGCTTTCTTTCTATGAGGATATGATATATCTAGGGCTGTTAATTTATGATAGAACTGGGTCTCATTCTAAATTAGTATTTTGGACACTGAATTTTTTATTGGATAAATTATATCCAAGTCTCTGAGATTTAATAACACACAGGTTTATGTTATCCTTGAGTTTTAATAAATTATCAAATGATTTTTTTTTATTTGTTATTTTTTTTTAAATTACCATTATACCCCTCTCCCTCACTCCCCTCCTGATCCCCGCACAAGTGTGAGGCCGCGCGGCGTATGCAACCCACCGGCGCCCGCACGACTCATCGGAGGCCGTACGGCTTCGAGCTTGCGCGGGGATCAGGAGGAGAGGGAGAGGTCACGCGGCGTGTGCGACCCACCGGTGGCCGCGCGGCCTCGTGCTTGTGCGGGGATCGGGAGGAGAGAGAGGCCGATTCTCTCTCTCCTCCCAATCCCCGCGTTTGGGCAAGACCGCGAGACCGCCAGTCGTTCCTGCCCAAGGCCGCTTGCTCGAGTCGTCTGCCGTCGTTCCTGCCCTTGCTCGGTCTGCTTGCGCCTCTGCTCATCGCTCACTCCCCTGCTCGCTGAATGCACCATAAGACTATGCTCGGACGATCGACCCTAGCTTGTCAACCCCTGCTCCCTCTTGTGGGCTGCTGCCCACACCATTGGCCACTACTCGTGCCATCAGCCCCTGCTTTCGTTGTTGGCCTTGCTACCTCTCACGCCCTTTGCTCCCTTTCACGCCGTCATCCTCTCGCTTTGCTTGGCTTGTTTCCCTTTCTCCCTCTCATGCCTCCAACCTTCTTGTGCCCCTTGCTCCCTTATGGTTATGGCACGAGTACACCCTGAGAGGTTCCCTCCCGGAACCCACAAGAAATTAGCTGCTAGGAACATGGGACCATAAAGTAATTACATAAGGGGTGCTTAGGAAGATTAACGACAATGCATATGAGTTAGATCTACCTTTGGATACTGGTATTAGTCCGGTATTTAATGTAGCAGATTTCACCTTATACAGAGAGCCTCTTTCCAGCCCTTTCCATCTCGCGCTACCACCTTGCTGTCTTCCTTCTTGTGCTGCTCTCTTTATCTTTGCTCTGTTGCGCCACCCTCGCATAAGTGAAGGTATGATATTATATTTACATAATTGATAAGTAGGGCTAGCAATAATGACTCTTTTCACTTTTAGTTGATTTAAAATAAATATATTTTTTACACAGAAACACAAACTGAAATAGTTTTTTTAATATACAGATTTTGCTTTATGTATTGACTGAAATAGCTTAATTAAAAATAGATTTAAAATGTGCATAAGTTTAATTTTTTTATGAATAATATAAATTTAAATTTTTAGGCTTCAAGAATGTGCATGATATAATATAATTGTCCAAAATTTATTACATATGAGTTGTCATCAACATTGTTGCCTATAATCTATGCTCATTGATGACCTAAGTAATCTTTTCTATTTATTTACAAATGAGTAATAATTAATTGATCTTTTGTGTATTGTCAACTTTTCAATAACTTAATCAATGGATTGATCTTGGATGAGAATAAATAGACGATCAATTAAATGTGATAATGGAGTTAATTCTTAAATAGAATTTGCATTGAGCAGTGGAGGTTTAATTAATAGAAAAATGAAGTGTCCTTGTTTGAGATATGAAAATATGAGTTTATTAAATAGTAATATCGTGAAGGATCATTTAATCTGTAATAGAATTGATATTAGCTATGAACAATAGATTTGGCATAATGAAAATCTAAGGATCGATAGAGTAGAGACTAGTTCAACAAAGATTCATAAAATCGAAGACACAATAGAGAAAGATAGAATAAAGGATTTGATTCAAAATCTCGAACATAATATTTCACAAGATCAGAAGTATTTGAAGAGTTATTAGAAGGTGCAAGCTGTCCACTCTATCCTGGTTATAAGAAATTTACTAAACTTTCTGCAGTTATACAATTGTTTAACTTAAAAGCATCAAATAGTTTGAGCTACAAATATTTTACTGATTTGCTAAAATTATTAAATGAGGTGTTACCGGAATATAATCATCTTTGATCAATATCAAATTATGAGGCAAAGAAGACATTGTATAAATTAGGAATGCATTACAAGAAAATTAAGCATACTTTAATGATTGTATTTTATATCAAATTCAGTACGATAACTTGAATCAGTGTCCTGAATGTAGGAAATTGAAATGAAAAATGTGTGCAAATAGCATTAAGAAAAAGCATGTAGTCCCAACAAAAGTTGTATGATATTTGTCGCCTATTCCATGATTTCTGAGATTATTTCGTAGTTAAAAACATGTGAAGGTCTTACTTAGCATGCTGACGGTGAATGACGTGTATATGATCGGATAATGCGATATTCTACTGATTCACCATAATAAAAATCTTTTGATATTACATTTTTAGATTTTGCAAAGAACTCGAGAAATTTATAACTTAAAATGTGCGCTAATAGATTTAATCTGCATAGTATTTAGAACAACTGGTATAGTTGTTGGCATGTTCTTTTAGTAATTTACAATTTATCTTTAAATTTATATATTAAAACGTAAACTTGTTATGCTTATTCTGTTAATATCTGGATCGAAATTACCTGGTAGTAAAATTGATGTTTACCTTGCTTTTCTCATAAATGATTTAAAAATTTTATGAAAAGAGGGGATCGAAGCATTTGATGTTTACCAACGCGAGATATTTATGTTGAGAGTTGCAGATTTGTAGACTGTGAATGATTATCCAGTATATGATAATTTGGTGTGATGTATTATGAAAGTATACTATGCATGCATCATTTATGATGATAAAACTAGTGCAAAATATTTGAAGCATGGTAAAAAAATTATTATATATTTCATAGAAGGTTGTTGCTTACGAATCACGCTTTTTGAAAAAAACTATTTAATAGTCAAACTGAGTTTGACAAGGTGCCACATTCACTCAATGGAAAGGAATTGGTGCAGCTTATTGGTACCATAGGTGATGAACTGCCCAGGATATATTGTTGGAAAAGACCATTTTGTTTGAGCTTAATTATTAGGATTTTGTACATACATCATAATTTGAATGTTATGCATATAGAAAAAAATATATGCGAGAATATTTTTGAAATATTATTTAATATTTTTAAAAAGATGCCTCAATGCACATCTAAATATAATTGACATGGAAATCAAAGAACAACTTGCTTTAAAGGTTTAAGGTAAACGAACATACCTTTCACATGCATGTTATAGTCTTACTAACGCAGAGAAGAAATAATTTTGTAAAAGTTAGTATGAGTTGAAGATGTCTGAAGGATACTCTTCAAATATCAGAAGCTATGTAAATATTAAAGATTAAAGTTGATTAATTTAAAAACTCATGATTTTCATATTGTAATAATGTAACAATTATTATCAGTGGCTATCAGAGAAAGTTTAGATGTTAAATTTCGAGGTGTAATTACTAAATGATGTTTTTTCTTTATCTATTTGTGTGGAATGATAGTAGATTTTTATAAATTGGATGAACTTAAAAGTAATTTTATCATGACTCTTTGTGAATTAAAGATATTTTTCTCACCATTTTTTTTGATATCATGATTTACTCTATTCACTTAGTAAGAGAAATAAAACTATGTGGACCTGTTTTTATGCAGTGGACGTATCTTTTTGATCACTACATGAAAATACTTAAAAGGATATATTCATAATCATTTTAGACCTGAAGCTTATGTGATCGAAAATTATGTTACAGAAAAGATAGTAGAATTTTGCATAGAGTATTTACATGATGTTAATTCAATAGGTATTTCTATTAATCGTAATTCAAGTGAAAAATATGAAAAAAAATATTTCAATTGATAAGCTCGAATATGTGAATATGAAGTTATTGAGTTAAGTACATTTGTATGTTTTATGTAATATTACAATTGTTGATCCATATATTGAAGAGCATATGAAATAATTAAGCAGTGAAAATCCTGTACATGCTCGAGATAATGCATGGATTCAAAATAAACATATTAAAGAGTTTGCAATATAGTTTGGAATCTGCATAAACGCATTATTGAATGGGCCTAAAGTTTTAAAACTTAAATCATTATTAAGATAAAAATTTGATAATTGATAAAGCATAATAAAAATAAAGGATTCATGTAGTTAACTCCATCTAGTGGGATTAAAATTTAGTTGTTATATTATTATTTAAAAAAATCATGAAAAAATCATATTGCCTACTACAATGAGTGATAGAATCACCCGCTGTAATAGGTATATCTATTACAATGAGTGATAGAATCACCTGTTGTAATAAAGAACTCTATTATGGTGGGTGATTTTATCACCCATTGTAATAGAGTTTTCTACTACACTTGTTACAACTACTGTGATATATTTTTACATTTTTTACAGTTAAAGTATATACATAGATTTTTGAATATTTTTTTAGTTATTGTAAACTACTTTAACATAACTATTTCGTATTAGTGATATTAAAGTTACTATAGTCCTTATTGGAGTTACTAGAAAAAACTACCTGATGATCAAAGAAATTTTTTTATGATACTACAATCAATTTGCTAAAATTGGATCAAATCTCGAGTTAATTTGAACGCTAAAAGATGGTGGAATTTCATATTCTCTAACAAAAAATTTCTTTTGAACAAAGGGTTGAATAGAGATGACCATCAAAAGATAACCTTAAACAACTCCATTCAGAATGAGAGCTTCTCTAGAACATTCAAAATGCTTTAAACGCTAACAACATCATGAGTTTCGAAGTAATAAAAAATTTCAACAAAAGTTTTATAATAAATGATACCCATCTGGGACTAGTGTTCTAGTACCATTTGAAGACTTTGGGTGCCTAAATGAGACATCCTTGTGATTGTCCCATGATTTTGTGTTGCATCAAGCATCTTCCTTGACCAATTTGCAAGAGGCACAAGAGGAGTTGTTGAAAACCTGATAAAATATAAATTTTCTTTTTAAGATATATATGCTAAAAAATAAAGTTAGTTAATTGTGAAAATATTAAATAAAATTGGTTGATATATTGAGAATTATATAAGCTACTTTATTTTTTTTTAAAAATAGTTTTGCTCAACTCGGACATAAATCAAATAATGGCAAAGTATGGACTGGAAGTGCATTGTCTTTATCGCCCACTTCTATAATTTTGAATTAAGGGTAAAAAAAAACTTGGCCATCACAAGAAAGAAGAAGACAAGAACTACAATCCAAGTGTCGAAGACCTAGAAAGGATGACAAAAGGTCTCTCTGCAATACCTTGTTGAACTAATGAGGCTGCACTTGAATTCTCTTAGGGGGCGTTTGGTTCAATATTATCTTGTGTTATGTTATATTTAGGGGTGGCAATTTGTACCCGCACCCGATAAACCCGCCCCGACCCGCCCCTAATGGGACGGGTATGGGTACTCAAATTTTACCCGAAACACCCGCCCCGCCCCGTACCCGATTTAATAAATTTAAAAATTTTAAAAATTTTAAATTTTAATACCTAAATAAAAATAGTACTTTGGAAAGAGAATGCATGTACTCTTTACTGTAAAGTTTTTTTTACTTGTGATAGTTGACATTTCCAGTTGGCTCTTAAATCAATTAATACATGTTGCCTGCAAGGGTCTTATAACTACATCATATTTGATTTTCTCTTTAATTATCATATGCTTGCTTTATATAGAAATTCATGCTAAGAAAGTTGGCAAATTTTGAAGAATTTATATGAAAGTTATTTATTATTCCTGATCTTGTTACATATATTTACATACAAGGAATGGTTTCTATAGAAAATGTCACTAACACTATGTGGTTACGATTTTTGTTGTTTCAAATAGAATAAAATAATTCAATTTTCATTAACTGAGTGAGGAAACGGGGCGGGGCGGGGCGAAAACAGGTATGGGGCGGGTATGGGTAATGAATGATATATAGCGAGGCGGGTATGGGTATTTATAAACCCGACCCAAACCCGCCCCGTTGCCATTCCTAGTTATATTATCTAGAGAAGGCAATTGTTTGGTTTAATGACATCTACAAATAATTTTCTATTAAATTATAAAATTATTAGTCAAAAAATGACATCTAAATATCATGACATCTAAATTACATAACATAACACTAAGATAACAACGAACCAAAGGCCCCCTTAATCAATTTCAATTATTAAAAAAGTCACTATACATCAATAATCAATGAAACAATAAGATATCACAAATGCAAAACTGCAAAAGCTTATGTTATGAAGATGTACAACACTTCGTAAGAATAAATCTGTCAACGATCAGCACATTTTCATAGAAATCTTTAGATTTTCCAAGTTAACAAAGAAGCAAGTTCTAACAATACTTTAAGATCCTGTCTTTCTCGTCAAAAAAAAGAATCACCTTAATTGAAGTCAAGTGAAACGAAAAAAAGAAGAGTAAAAATCAAAAAGGCAAATCTCTATTAATAATAGAAGCCTTCCAGTGCAGCTAAAGCCTTACGCATTAGTCTCTATGAGCTTTTTTTTAAGGCGAGTAAAGTCCACTAAATGAAAAAGATTGTCGCAAGTATCTAAAGAGTTGTGAGCTCTCTATTTTTCTCCTTCTTTATCTTAAGTGCTTTCCTCGGCCCTTCATTCTATGCCTCAAGTTTTGCATTAGCCTCATTGTGTTGAGCAACTCTTTTTAAGGATTCCCTTCTATGATGAGCTTGTATAAAGTTTAATTCTCATAAATCTTTTTTAGGGAGCGTTTAGTTCAATATTACCTTGGTATTATATTAAATAATCTTGATGTTATGACATCTAAAAATTATATTTGAATAATAATTTCATAAATTTTAAAAAATTATTTATACATGTCATTAAATTAAATAATTATATTATCTAAATAACATAATATAACACTAAAATAACATTGAACCAAATGCTTTCCTAAACTTATTTAAAACTATAACAGTTATCATCAAACTTATAACCTATTGTCGAAAGTTGATATTAGCGCTCGACATAGTTGAATAAATTTTGTAATAAATGTTATTGTATTACTCTTTGTGCATACATAGCTTGAATAACTTACTGGTGCTGCCTTCTACTGCATCCCTCCTTGTTTGGCATGAGCCAAAAAATGAGCAAAAAAATATTTTAATAATATTTTAAATTTATTATAAATTTTAATAACTTTATTTCACATCCAACACAAATTTCAACCATAAAAATCAACTTTATTTCACATTCAACACAAATTCCAACCTTAAAATCAACTCTATTTCACATCCTGCACACCTCCCAATATTAAAATAAATTTCTTTCCCATCAATTCTATAAAATAAATTATTTTCTCTTTCCTTACCCAAATTCATTCCCCAACCAAACGAGCCCCTGGTGCTTGTGAAGTTTGCAATTGAAAAAGTTGTAGTATTTCTAAATTTCTTAATACTGAGTATTATGGGAAATTATTATTTGAAATTTGAATTAATTTATCAGTTAACCCTTCAATTAATCGTCAAACTAATAATACGGACGAATGTGAAGGCTAAAATTGGAATTTAGGCAGTTTTTCATCGTCACGCGGCGCTCGTCTGCTGCGTTCCATTGGTCGTCTCTCAGACAATCCCGATTTCGGAGGGCTAGAAGTTCCCACCTCTCCCGATTTCTCTCTCTCTCTCTCTCTCTCTCTCTCCCGCGCCATTTTCACTACTGCTACCTCCTGCTCTTCGTCGTCTTCTCAAAATTTTCGAAAACCTCGCTCTTCTCCAAACTCGCTTTAACCCTAATGGCAGCTTGATCCGCCGCGCCACCTCGCTCCCTGACATATCGATGGAGTGTTACCAGGGCATCGGCTACGAAAAGGCCTGCCGCCTCTCCAATACCACTCACTCAGAGATTGCTTCCTTCCTCTCTTTGCCATCGCTCCCGGTGGTCCTCGGCGCGGCGGATCCGGCGCTCTGGCTGTTTGAGGACGTGTCTGGGCACAGCGGCGGCGGCGACCGACCGGAGGTCTTAGCTGTTGCCAACACTATCGCGGACTTGCTAAGAGACTGCGATGTCAATTATTTGTATGCTTTCGCTGCAACCGCTAATAAATTGATCTCGCTTGTCGTTGGTTTTTCAGTGGGGTTTTCCTTTGTAGTCGAATGAGTTGCACTAACTGGTTCCTCGTTTTAGAAATTTAAAGAAGGCGGCTTGGAATGTCCAATCCAGCTCAGTTGAAGTTTCAAAGCTTTATGATGAGGTCCTGAAGTACGACTCTGTATCTTTTGAGTGTTCTTCTGCAGGTAAATTATACTCAATTCTCAGCATACTGCTGTTCTCACTCCCTGTGGACCCCTTCACTTTTTTCTCCGTCCTCCTTTTGTATTTTATCGACAAGGCTATGTGATGGTTCTCATTGATGCGTTTTACTGGTTTTTTCAATAATTGTCATGTTGAAGTTCAAATGTTGAAAACCTTATTAGCTGCACTAGTGCCTTTTTTACTTGTTCTCGGGTAGATAAACCAGGGCTTAGGACTAGCAATTTATAGAGTTTGAGTATATTTGGACAATGGGAAATTGACTCAAATTGTTTAAGATCAAATTTGGTTTACTTAAATATAGCAATTTTTATTTGGCAAAAAATCACCCAATTTTTGTTTTGTTTTTTTTTTTAATGGAAGGAAGACTTGCCAAAAAGGTATTTGTTGAAATTGGAGGATGCAGGCATTGAAGACTGTTTTGAAACTGTACGAAATAAGAATTAAGTTCAGCCAATTGGATAACTTGATAGACATATTACTTTTTGTATTTGCGCTCCACTTCAACCATCTTATCTTGTTTTGATGATTGACATCATTCTCTATAAGCTCGTTATTGTAGATAATATGCCAGATGTTGTTGAGGTTTTCATATAATGAGACTTTTGTCTCATCTAATATCATAGCATTGCCACCTCTTTTTAGAATTACCTAAGTTGTAATTCTTGTATTATGTATTTCATTTTTTTAGTTTGAACTCCCTTTATTTTAAGCCCTCCTGAATTTTCTTTCACTTATGCAAATGTATTTTGATTCAAGCAAATCACTCTAAACCTGAATTTCACTCGAAAATTATTTTAAATGTTCCTATGACTTGCAACTAAACTCAAACTGTTGAAATGAAATCTATTTTGATTTAAAAACAAAGCGAGTCTCAATTTTAAATATTTTACCAGCATTGCTAGACTTGTCCAAAAATCCACTATCCAGGGAGGTAGGTTTTGTTTTTAAAAAATGGAAACTGTAAAATAATAGTCAGATGGTTTGGCCAATAACCTTTATTTCTTGAAATTTCTAAATTATTCCATGTGAGTTTGTGTTTCTAAACACTTCTTTCTTCCTATAATTAGTTCTCAAATTATATTTGCATCCTTACCTTAATTTATGTTGTTCAAGTTTCTCAGGTCTTTTTTGGGCACCCAATCATCAAAATGAATTACCAGAACAGAAACCCTGTGTTGAAAACATCCCCGGTACTGGTCAAGGACATCAGGGATTTGAAGACAATTTTGTCAAGCACTTGGACAGCGATGTTGTTCATGTCAGTGCAATTCTTTTTCTCTGCCTTTTTGTGATTTGCTCTTTTATTGTAAGAAAAACAAAATTTTACATGAAATTTGTGCTTTAGGAGCCATTTGCTTCTACTAGTATTAGAAAGCCAAAAGCTAAGAAGAAAGAAAGTGATCTGGGATCACTCTCATCTGGGCCTGGTCCTCCTGATCATGAAGGTTTGATATTTTCTATTTGGTTTTTATTCTTAGATTCATGTTTAAGATTTTCACCTTTGATCACAGATCTAGTATGTGGCTTTTGTGAGATGGTGGAAGACTTTTGTGGGAAAGCAGAACTTGCAGATGATATAGGGGGATATGAGGGACAATCTGTTCCTCTTAGTGACATCAAGAAGCTGATGAACGAGATAATATCTGCTCGTGCAAAGAAAATTTTGCAGTTGGTTCCTCTTGAGACTCTTTTGAGACTCATAAATGTTCTAGATCAGCAGATTCAATGTGGACAAGGATTGTCTGTTGCTGATGAAAATGTAAGTCTCATTGCATGTTTTCGTTTCTTTATGAGAATGAAAATATCAGGCATGCATTCGTTAAATGATACTGTAATTGTCGTCTGGCAACAAAATGATCTTTGTACAACCAATCTTTGTTAGCATTCATGTACATACGTATATGAATGCTTACATTGTTCTTGTATAAATGTATATATTCACATATATAGTGATATATATTTATACATAAACATTTGTATTTGTCAAAGGCTATTGAAAAAAATCTCAGTTATAGCAAGAACTTTAAATTGTTGGCATTTGTGTGGAGAAAGTTGTTAGGCTGGTCCGCAATCCCAAGTGTTTGAGTGTTGGATCCTTTTATGAAGTTGATGTCAACTGCATAGTGGAAATTAGGGATGCTTATCGGACCAAATTGGACTGGTTTTGGTCCTTCTATTGGACCTTGATTAGATGAAAATTGGTTTTATCAGGTCTTAATTGCATCTGGTTCTGAATTTTGTCCATGAGTTGAATCTGGGAACCAATCCCTGATCACAGATTCCAACCTTATTGCGATTGTATTTGATACCCTATTTTTATATAAAGTTTAATCATCTTTAAAATTCTAGTAAATTTTGATTTCAATTACGAAAAAGATGATATTACAGTCTATAATATAAAATATTAATCCTCATAATTAATGAGAGTTGCTTCAACTAGATAAATTTTAACCCAAGTGAAAACTATTGTTTTTGACTCGATCACTAAATTCAATTGTTGGTTCCGAGATTTTGCTTCAGCTAGACCTTCGAACTTTTGGCATGCAAAATGATGAAGCTGAAAGATTACTTCTATAATCACAATTATTCTCCCTGTTATGATTTAGGCATAAGTTGATATGCAGTATGTATACACTAAATAAAATAACCACGATAATTGGTTATTTAACTTATTGTGAAGGCTTTTATACATATCTTTCTATGAAACAAACTAACCATTTACGTGCTTCTTGTTCTTGAATGGCCAAACCATAGATCTACTTTGTGGATTAATTTGCCTTTGGGAACCTTGAGCAAATGTCAACTGACACGCTATGTAACCTAATTAGATGTTTTTTTATCATATTAATCTCACGATGTGTGCACTTGGTTTGTAAGAATATTGATTTCTACAAGCCCTACAAACAACATTGTACTTGAGACTAGATGGATCACTTATTTGGATTTACTATTACATCAAAGTGATCCCACGCCTTACTTTGTCTCCCTCGACTGGTGACCGTGGTGCTTGATTTGGTAGATGGGCCAAACTCATGTTATTTGTGCTCCATCGTGTTAATTGTCAGCCCTTCAGGATGATATTTTAAGTCGAAACTCTTTTCAAATTCTCCAAGTTTAGGATGCTATGTTGAGGCAAATTGTAAGCGACTCTTACATGCTCTGAGGGAGCTCATGAGGAGTTGATGTGCTATGATGTTAACTTGCCATATCAAGTAATGAAATTTGGAGAGAATAAGGGATGAGAATACGAAAGTGTAAAAATTAGTTGTAGTTGTTTTATTTTTTTATTTTGCAAAAACATTAAAAAAAGGAAAATAATAGTTCAAATGACTGTTGCAAACCAACGAAGAGTTAGTCAGCAAAGGAAGCGAGGTGGCAGCTTATTGAGATTTGAAAATTTGTCCTTTATTTTTGAAAAGGTTTTGTTTTGGATTATCTTTTAGTTTGAAAAATGTTTCAATTCAGAGTTGGTTTCGGTTGGTGAGGACACAGATCAGCATTGAATTGAACGGCTAGGGTGACATCATGTGCTGAATCAAAATTCAAATTCAAATTAATTAGAGCTATTAGAGATTTTCATATTAGCTTTATTTAGATTTGATTTGATTCAGAGCATATTTGGGAGATTGGAAGACTAACCATATTTGGAGCTGATTTTATTTTATTATAATAAAATTAGTTTCATATTTATTTTTATTTATTTGGTATTTTATTTTCTGCATTTAATATTGTATTTTCAAATTTCTCCATGGGATCTCTCTATATAAAGAGGTCACCTTGCCTTGTAATAGAAGATATCATTTGGTGAATGAAATTATATTTGAGTTTTTTCAAAGCCTAGATCTTGATTAAGAGATCAATATTTCGGTGAAGGAAAGGGTAGGGTTAGCCTTTGGTGAGAATCATTAAAGTAGCCTAGTTATCCACTTTCCAAAAAAAAAAAATTCTACTCATTGCTCTCTCTTTTTCTTCGGATCATCTTCGAGCGCCTCTAATACTTTGCGCACTTGCCTACCTCTGAAGCTCGCTCGCCTCCGACTCCCGCTGCCTCCTCGTTCCTCTCCTTTGACACGTGTTTACCTCCGTTACCCGCTGTCTTGCTGACCAGTGCGAGGTGACTTGCCATTTTCTTTGCCGCTTGACTCGCTATTTTGTCAAAGGAATGTGCCACCCGAGCACGCCGACTTGAGTCACTTGCCTCACCTACATTGCGACTACTTTAACTTATCATCTACTACTTGAATATCTTTGGTTAAGGTATAAATTCTTTTCTGAACCCAATTAATTTGATTATTTGATTTCAATACGAATTATTTGCTTGACGTGTATTATTTATTTGACTCTGATTGTATGACCCGATATTTATTTGAGTGATAATTATTTGAGTGATAATTACTATTGGATTTAAGTATGAGACATCTGTCCTAAATTCTTAAATTTCGGATCTGACTTATTGAATTTAAATTGACGCCCTAATCTAATTTGATAAATTCTTATTTATCAAACGATCCAGTTTAATTTTAATTTTAAAATATTTTTAATTTGCTGGATTTAGAATTTTATTTATCATATAATTTATTTAAAAAAATATTTGGCGCTTAATTAAAAATAATTTGCTAATGAAATTTTGCTGAATATAAATATAAAATATCATTTTGCATTTTTTTGGTCCGCATCATCGGTCTAACTAGGCCATTTCCTATTGATTCCGGTGTTGAACTTGTTTTCCCGGTTTAGTTCTGAACCATTTTTAGCTATAATCTGTTTATGAAGCATCCTTTGTGGAAATATATCCATGTTTTTGTTAGGATAGATCTAATTAGGTTAAATAGTTATATAAACCTGTCTTATCATCAATGAAAGAATATGATTTGAAAGTGTCTTTTATGTAGGCTTGAAGGATAAGTTAATAATGAGGTTAGGAATAGCATTTGGTAAAGTAATTTATCAAAAATATATTTTTGTAGTGTAAGGCAAATGACACATTATGGAGCGTATAATTATTGCGTGAGATTTAGGAAGGATTATGGTTTGGCCAAATACATATTTGGAACTCTTATAAAAATTTATTTAGACTGGTACCATGTTCAACCATGAAGGATAGGAATGGAATGATTGATCCATAATGTTACCCTGAACAGTTGGTTTAAGGCTAACGTGCATGTCATGAAGTAGAATTATATGGACGTGATTACTTTACTCTTTTAACTTCATAAGGCAAACATAGTTTTTATCATAAGGAGGTGAAACAACAGCTGAACTTGCAATTTCAAATGACACATTGTGATTTTTGTTAATAGTTGTCTTTTTTTGTTTAATGAGCACTAATGTCTACATTTAATTTTTAGTTTTTGTAGTAAAATTGTCTTTAACATGTAATATTGGTATATTTCTAGTTATAGACGTAATCGTCCTCTGATTTATTTTATTGGATTTATATCTTAGTTTATCTTTATATGTCATTGCTAATTTATTTATTTTTTTACTGTAGTGTTGATTTTGTTATCACGTCTCCCTTTGTAATCAAGCTAGATTTTCTGTTACATGCATAGAATTCTTTTTTAAATTTGTATTATTTTTATGGATCATATGTTGACCTTTTGTGTATGGATCAAGGTTCTTTCCTTTTTAAATTTATTTGTTTTTTTTTTTTTAATTTGTAACAGTTCTTAACTTAAGCTACACATGAATGTTGATAATGGATGAGGGCATCAGAAGACAAAGAGGTTGATAGTTAACATGATTTTTATAATTTGTTGAAGGAAGTCTAGGTACCTAAGCTAATTTTAGTTGAGCTGAAATTTACTATTACTAATTAAGAATGATGGAAGAACTAGTAACACCTTGGTATGATAGTTTTTGGGTCTGTTTGGTCCTCATACATTTTTTGGTTATGTCAAAGGCTAAAATAATTTATTCATTATAAAAATTTAAAAATAATACTAAATTAATTTTTATAATATTATACACAATTTTCAATATAATAGTGCTGGAATGCCTGCTTATAAAGAGGAAATAGACAAATAAAATAAGTCTTGTAGAAACAAGGATACTAAAGTGGATGTGTGGGTATACATAAAAATATAAAATAAGAAATGATTATGTTCACAAGAAAGTTGGAGTTGCAACAATTAAGGATAAATTTAGAGAAATGTGGTTTAGATAGTTTAGACGTGTGAATCGTAGGCCGATTGAAACTCTAGTTAAGAAAATCAAGTTATTAGATTTTGTCCATGTACTAAAAAGAAGAGGGAGACCAAAGAAGGCATGACAAAAAACTATAAGGAGCTATCTTACTCACTTAGATCTAGCTAAGAATTTATTAATTGATAGAGCACAATGAAAATAAATTATTCATATGGCCAACCCCACCTAGTGGAATTAAAGTTACGTTATTGTTGTTATTGTATACACAATTTTTAATATAAAAAATTCATTTTATTTCACATCCTATATCATTTTTAATACATAAATCAATTTTTTTCACATACTACATAATTTTTAATATAACTAATTTTATTTCTCATTATATATATATATCATGATAAGACCACAATTTTATGGTAAGGTCAAATTAGTCTTATTGCCAAATAGGCTCTTAAGGCTCTATTTGGTTGGAGGCTATTTTGACTATCATCATGGCTAAATGGCTTTCAATTTTTTTATTAAAAAAATATAAGAAATAAAATTGTGTAGGATGTGATATAAAGTAAATTTTTTTATATTAAAGTTTGTGTATTGATGATAAAAAATAAAATTTTATTTTATTTTATTTAAAAGTTATAGGTCATTTTGGCTATAATCATGGGCAAATCAAATAGAGCCTTAGTATCTTGTTCTATTATTTGAAGAAATGAGAACATCTCTAGGATAGTTAAAGCTTGGATTGCTCGTGCCTTTGGAGTATCATTATGTGATAAAAGACTTCCTGGAGATTAGATCCAATTGATGTAATGGACCTCTTTGGATGGAATAGCAGTTCCAGAGTAGTGATTCAATCACTAAGGCATGAATTAATCTAACAGAGGGATTCTCACACTAAGGTCCTATATATATTGGATAATAGGGAAAGAGAGCTAGCGGAGATGGACAAGCAGAGAGAAAAAGATAAGTGTGCCCTAGAAAACAACAATGTGATCAACTTTGTTATGGATCTAATTATAGTCCATGAGATGTTTATACTTAGATGAAACTAGATGTTATGTTTGTATTCAGTTTCTTGAATGCTAGCTTTATATGTCATCAATGTAATGTTATGCAGTTGTTTTTGTACCATACTTCATGTGAACTGATTTTCCACCCTCCCACTTGTGGAGTACCCGTAATTTTGTATATCCTGTACTGGGCATAAGAGTTACTAGGCAGCAAAACAAATTTTATTTGAATTCTGTATGCATTTACTTCCTGTACATATTCTTTTTCAGTTGGTGCAACTGCTTACTTTTCCAATCAAATAATCATTGTAGTTGTTCATCTTTTTTCCCTTTATCAAAGCTAAGGATACCATGATTGTACTATTGCAGGCATGAACTTAGAATGTTAACAACATCTTTGAAGATATTGTTTTTTTTTTATGCTTACTGGACGCCACTCGGCCTTTTTGTTTTTCGTAATAAGACTTCCTCTTTTAACTATAAGAATTTAGTCTAAAAGTCCAAGTGTAAATATCAAATACTAATTGATGATGTGCTTTCTTTCTTGTTTGATTAACTAGTTCTGAGAGTGATAATGGAAGATCAGAGCAAATTCTGGGATCAGATTTTGAGTTTTCTGAATTTGAATGGTTAGTGAAGTGCTTAATGAGAATTATGGTGGGCAAAATTTGGGCAACAAGCTTGTTGTGATACTAAAGAGGCCTGTAAATGTGTATTGGATGTGGTGGGCTCAATTATCAAAGTAAGAGAGACCTCTAAATGTATAGAAGCGTTTCTTGTCCAACACATGACATGAAATGCTGATGATGCTAACTTATCCTAGTGTCTTGTCACTGATATGATCTGTTGCAGTAGTTATCAGCATAAACATTTTAATGTAGTCTAATTTGTCTGTATTCTCAATGCTTTGGTACTTTCACTTTCTTTGCTAAGGTTTTGTAGTGTTATTCTGCTCATCCTCTCAAGGTTAAGCATGAATACTCATGAATCTCTATCAGTGCATATCTACCTGAAATGTGCCATTTATGTCAGCCTCAAGAACAGCTGTAATTTGCTATCACAAAAAAAATGAGAACAGCTGTAATTGCTATTAAGATCCCTGATTGTGATTGATGTATGCTTTCTTGTTAAGTGTTGCACAGAAGTTTTACCAGCAGTGTTGCATGCTCTTGAGGCTACTCATGCTGTTTTAGTGATCATGACCCATCAAGACATGCCAAAGCAGTTATACAAGGAAGAGGTATGTATCTGCTGTTTCTATTGCTTATTTTGAAACTATATTGATACTTTTCATTATGTTATCAATTGATTCCCTTGTTGTTAGCTTTAATGACTTCAATTATTTCGTTAAAATTGAATTGACTGCAACTGTTTCAGATTATTGAAAGGATCATTGACCTGTCTAGGCATCAAATATTGGAGATCATGGCAACTTGTAACCCATTTTACCAAGTACATCATAAGCCAAATGACAATGGTGATTTGGATGGTATACTTGAAAAATATGACTTTGACTTTCTTGATTTATTATTTTTCAGCTGATAATTAATATAGTGAGAAGTTTGAAAAGAATAGTTTTCAGTTAAGTCATGCATATGGTTTAGCTAGTTTTTGAGAATCAATTGTGGGGAGTTTGTAGTCACTTTATTGTGCATAATCATACTCCATCTTTGTTTTTTTAGGGGCCGAGGAAGATGATGATGATATGGACGATGTTCCATTGGGGCAAAAACGACGCAATATTCACAATATAAGCTCAAAAAAGCATATTGGGAACAAGTAATTTTATTAACTTTTCTTAGCCTCCGTTTGTGAAGGGGCCTAAAATATCCCACTATTTTTTATATTTACTTTACATCTAATATATAAACAATTTTATTTCACTTCTCTATACAAATTTCAATATTAAAAGTCAATTTTATTTCACAACCTACACATATTGTAATGAAAATTAACTGTATTTTACATCATTACATTAAAAAACTTTCTTTCTGTGTAGCCTAAAATGAACTCTAACAACTCAAAAAACTACTCCAAACAGAGGCTTTAGTGTTGCTTTTGTCATCAATTTTCATTTTGTAGTTGAGATTTACCACGGAAAATTTCATTTCCTTTGAATCAGGGCTCCCACTGCTGTTTATGCAGTGGCTCAGAAGCTTTGCTCTATCCTAGACGATATTAAAGATCTTCTTTCAGTTGTACGGCTATCAGATAGTTGTATTTTTCAGCTAATGAAAGCCACCATTTCCACTTTCTTGGTTGACAATATACAGCTCTTGCAGTTGAAGTCTATCAATTTGCTTTGTGGGGTAATAAGTTTGCTAGCATGTTAATTATTTGCCTTAAATGTGTCAACTATGTTAGCCAGATTTATAATGGTTATTGTTACCTTGACCTATCTACTTTGGAGCAGGTGTTTGCATGGTACCCACAGCAAAGAGATTTGTTGTTGGAGGAAACTCTTCATCTCCTTCCAAAGTTGCAATTGTCAAAGCGTTCCCTTAGAGCTTACCACCTACCTGATGAAGAGCATAAGCAGATTCAGATGATAACAGCGTTATTGATTCAGTTGGCACAGTTTAGTGCCAACCTTCCAGATGCTATAAAGACGGCGTCAAGTGTGGATGCTATTTTAAGCGCTCAGATCGCTGACAATTACCCATTGAAATGCCTTGCTTTAGCTAACACGGTAGGATGTGCATTATGGACTAAGGTAATTGAGAGATGTACCAATACGAAGGCTCAGGACTTGTCAGAGTCGAAAATGGCCTTGGAAAGTCTTGTGTCAGATCTTCTCACAACCTTGAATTTGCCTGAGTACCCTGCCTCTGCTTCCATCTTACAGGTGATGATTAGTGAACATAACTTCCTTCTAATCATTTCTACTCTATTAACGATGAATTGTATGCAGGTTCTCTGCATCGTGCTGCTCCAAAATGCTGGACTTAAGTCAAAGGACATCTCAGCTCGTTGCATGGCTGTTGACGTTCTTGGAGCAATCGCAGCTAGGTTAAAACGTGATTCTGCCACTTGTAGGAGAGAGAGGTTGTGGATTTTGCAAGAGTTGGCCGATGGGGAGACTGATGCAAGTAATAAAGTTAAAAGGTTTTGTTCTGTTTGTTCTAATGGAAAAAGCTTGGACATTGTTTGTCAAGTTTGCCATAGATGGTTTCATGTGGATTGTTTAGGAATTTCTGTGCAAGACAAGTTAGTCCAGGGCTGGTTGTGTCATTTTTGCCTTTGTGAAAAGCAGCTATGCATCCTGCAATCCTACTGCAAGTCTGAAAGTAAAGATAACAACAAAGTCAGCAGTGATGCACCAGTTAATGCTTCCAAAGCGTCTGATGTGATTCCAAAATCAGAAGTCGTTCAACAAATTCTTTTGAATTACCTTCAGGAAACTATCCAGCAAGATGATTCAAATCTGTTTACTCGTTGGTTAGTCAGTTTAGCAGTTTGCTTATTGTACATTTGACATTTTAAAGGCAGTAATTCTTTAAGCATTCTTGCAGGTTCTATCTTTGCCTGTGGTACAAGGACAACTTTCTATCTCCAGATAAGGTAATTTACCTTATTGCTAGATTAAAGTCAAAAGCAGTTTTGCGGGATTCTGTGGGAGCTTTAGCGTTGTCAAGGGATTGGGCTAAAAGGATATGCTTAGCTTTGGGGCAAAACCATTCCTTTTCGAGAGGTTTTGATACAATTCTTGCACATCTTCTAGTAAGTAATTTTTCTTTTTACGTTTTGGCCCTTTTTTCTGCACGTGCTCTGTTTGTGTGGGACTGATGATAGCGTAGGCTTTTTGATGTTATACAAAACTGTGATGCCACAGCATTTCTGTTATTTATTTGCTTCTTCCCCTTTATTGCAATATAATGAGATAAATTTTATAGTTTCCCTGAACAAATATTTCTCAGGCAAGTTTGAGAGAAGGCTCTTCCATATTAAGGGCAAAAGCATTACGTGCGGTGAGCATTATTTGTGCTTGCTGGACCTTTTGTTCTGCATTCCAACCATCAAAACCTTGCTAGTTATCTTCAAACATTCTTTCTGATGTGCAGGTTAGTTCAATTGTTGAAGCTGATCCAGAGGTTTTGTGTGAGGAACGTGTCCAAGTTGCTGTTGAGGGCAGGTTCTGTGACTCTGCAATATCTGTCCGTGAGGCTGCCCTTGAACTTGTTGGTAGATACATTGCATCTCATCCTGAGGTTGGATTAAAGGTACATATCACACCTTGTACTTCTGCTCCAGACTTAGTTGATCATTTAGTTAGTTTTATCATGCTATTTGTGTAATGGCAGTACTTTGGAAAGGTGTCTGAACGAATAAAAGACACAGGAGTAAGTGTACGTAAACGCGCAATTAAAATTATCAAAGATTTATGCACTTCAAATACCAGCTTTTCAGAAACAACGGATGCTTTTATCGAGGTTATCTCTCGTATCACTGATGAGGAATCTAGTGTGCAGGTGAGTTAGGCACATTAATCTTTTTTTTTTGCTCAGTCTGAAACCTTGTAAGATTAAGTTGCTGAAGTTTCCATTCCCACCTTCTTTTAGTACACCTAAAAGATTATTCATTTTGGAACTGTTGATTTATTTCAGCGCTAGTAACCTTTGAAATGAAATTACGATTTTGTGTTATGTTGAACCATCATTTCTCGTACCACTGTCTTGATTTGTCTTTTGCATTATATTTTACACCTTGTTTGGATGATATTCAAATGTAAATTTGTTTCAGTTTAAAATCAAATTAAGTTTTTTTAAAATTTATGTAATATGTGAAACGAAGTTGATTTTCATTATAGGATGTGCGCGGGATGAAATAAAATTAGTTTTTCAATTTGGAGTTTTATGTAAGGTGTAAAATAAAATGTTAGTTCATATCTTGGAATTAGTAGGATGTGTTTAAATTTGAACATATGTAACCATTATGTTCTTCAATTTGGTCGAGGATATATGGTATAGCAGGAGTATCCGCTCAAAATGATACGCAGTCCTAACCCCAAATAGTTGGCACGAAGCTATTGATGATGATGACTTTTGATGATATAATGGCTAGTTACAACAGAAATGGAGCTCACATAAGTTGATTCTCTTAACCTAATATTATTTGGCGTTCTCATGATGTTGTCATTGGCCTTGGTGGTTATTTCATGGAACAAGAAAATCTAATGTAATAATTTAAAAGGGAATCACTTTATTGCAATAGAAAGAAAGAGAATTAGACCCTTCATATGGAAGAGGAGGATCTTACAAACCCAACTGTCTTATGTGTGGAAATAAATTAAAAAGCCAAAAAAAGGCACTGCATCTTGCTAGTTATGTCATCCATTTCTGTGGTAGGAATGCATTTGGTAAGTGATGATATTTTGGTCTTGTTAAACCAGAATGATGTCCATACATTTGTTTTTGTGAATTATGTTGAATGCTACTGGGTATATGATGTCATGGAAGGAAAAAATGTGTATTATACTGGTGCTTAATTTTCCTAGTTTGGGCAAGGAAAAGTAAAATGATCTGTCATTAACATTTATAGTAATAATGTACGCCTTGGGAAGACATTCTGTAAGTTGGCATTGTGGATTGGCTGATATCTTCTACTTTTTTGTCTAGAGGTTCATATTATTCTCGAATTGCATTTCTTTCTTATCCGAAGGTCATCCCCGTTGCCTTTGATGATTGACAGGATCTGGTTTGCAAAACATTTTATGAGTTGTGGTTTGAGGAACCCTCTGGTTGCCACACGAAATTTGTTGGTGATAGTAGTTGTGTACCTACGGAAATCGCAACAAAGACAGAACAAATTGTCGATATATTAAGGAAGATGCCTAATCATAGTCATCTTGTTACTATCATAAAGCGCAATTTAGCACTTGATTTTCTTCCACAATCAGCTAAGGCTACTGGCTTAAATGCTGTTTCCCTGGCATCTGTACGGAAGCGCTGTGAACTGATATGCAGGCGTTTATTAGAGAGAATTTTGCAGGTTTGCTTTTCAATGGATTATAACCATTTTCTTTTCTACATACTGTTTTGTTTATCAAGTTCACTTGGAATCTTACAACTTTTCAGGTTGAAGAAGCAAGTACTGATGAGGAGGATGTCCTTGCACTTCCATATGTTCTTGCTTTACAATCATTTTGCCTTGTGGATCCAATGCTCTGTACACCGGCAACAGATCCATCACAGTTTATTGTAACCCTTCATCCATATCTCAAGAACCAGGTGCTACATTTCATTTGATTCAACTCTTGAAAGTTGATTACCTTCTACCGATTTCTAAATTTGTGTTTGTTAAAATGATCTTTCTTTTCTGGAATTTTGACTGGATGACAACCCATTTGACCACAAATTCTTTCATCCTTTTAATGTGTTGATGCATTTCTAACTTCTTTGTTGCTTTGACAATATTTTCCCAATTCCATGGTAAATATTATTACTCTTATCTTAAATTGTGTTATGTGGCTTTGTAAATGTACTCTGTTGGCATTTCAATTATGATGAGATAAGATAAGGGATATGAAAGAACATTGTTGAAAATGAGCTATAAAGCTTTGAAGATAAAGCTATTGCACTTTTATTTTATCTTTTGGTTATATAATTCTTGGGGACACTATGGATAATGTCTAGGTAGCATTCTTTGATACATATTTGAGGCTTTGGACAGCTCAATTTCGTAGTTTTGGTTTTAGCTTGGTCACAGTTATATATGCCTTAAGCAATTTGATGCGGGAGGAATTTTCAACAATTTCATGGAAATGTCAAATTTACATTCAATTGGTATTAAATTTATCATCATCATTCATTCATTCATAATGGAAGTTCTTTGGTCAATGGTTTCAAACATATGATATTGTTTTAGTGATAATAGATAGGTGGTCTACATAATAATTTACTAACGTGTAGTAGTGGATTGTTCAGTTTTTATGTGAATTATGTAAAGCTAATGATATCAGTAAATCTTTTGAGATACATTATCTGTAAAAAGAAAGTTCACCAATCAGTAATTTTATTTTTTGCTGTGTAGGTTAGCAGTAAATCAGTTGCTCGGCTGCTTGAAAGTATCATATCTGTTATTGATGCTGTGCTGCCATTGCTTCGAAAACCACCACAAAATGTTATTGATGAACTTGTGCAGGACTTAAAACATATGATTATACGGCATACATTTTTGACGGTTGTACATGCTTGTATCAAGTGAGTTCATGCGCCATACAAATTTTACACTACTACATCCAACCATTGTTTTGGCTACTTTTACTATGATTGTATATGTAATCTTACTTTTACTGTGTGTGTATACAAATTATTGAACTTTTGTTTGATGGAATGATTTAGAAGCCTCCAGTTCAGATTTAACTTCCAAGTTGCATGTATTATGAATGAAGTAAAATTATAAGTCAAAGTGACTTACGATGATTCATGGTTTTTTTCAAATTTTTATATCAGTTTTTCATATATTTATTTTACATAGGTTCTTGCTGCTCAAACGACAGAGATTCGTTTACTTCTATGGCAATGACCTAATAATTTTTTATGGCATTTTCTCAAATGTGTGCCTTTTCTGCAGTTTTTGCACAAGTAGCAAAAGATTGCAGCACTTGTATTGTTAAGACATTTTTGTAGTTTATGACCATTCTTGAAGACAATCTATAAAAGAAGAGCTTACAATGGTAATACTAAACAAAGATATACCATGTTGATGATGAAAGCTATTTGAAGCTTATGTCTGTCTTTTTTTATGGTAATGAAGCTTATATCTTTGCTTAATCCTGAAGCTCACATGTTAAAATAAATGAATTCTGCTTTTCAATGGTTGAAACTATTTTGATGAAAATCAAGTTAACCTAGGAATGAAATTCGACGAGTATTCCCTATTGAGAATTGTGAACCAGATAGGAATGTGTAAGATTCGCTAATTTGCAGTAGGAAAGTTGTGACTTTTCAGATTTCAAATGCCAATCATAGTACACAATCTAGCTTAGAGAATAGCACTGTAAAGAAAGATATGTTGGCATCATGTTGTCTCCCGACTACAGCAGTAACAGGACAAGGTAGGTGTCATCGCGTTGCATTGATCTCATCAATGTGTCACCTATGCCGATGCCAACGGCACATTCATGCTGCAAGGGTGAAATTGGTTGAGTGCAATAACATTCTGTGTCTTATGTAGAGGTATTGCATGCTTTGACTTTAGAGAACTATGTGATTTGGGGACTTCAGGGGTTTCCCATTTGGGACTAATCTAGTCCAAGCATGCTTAACTATAGACTTCTCATCACTAGTTGCACGCATAAAAAGGTGTATCTATAGTTTGGATCATATTATTTACTTGTACAGCTAAGGAACTCGCATATTTCGATGCGGGATGATTCATTTTTGTGCTCCTAACCACTCACTTAGAAGCGTTCCGGGAGCCGCGCCTTGCACCAGTAATCCATTTTCTTGAAATATAACTCGATGATTACTCTCTTCCCTCTTTCTCCATAGGAAGTCACAAACCCATCAGCTTTCGCTTGGTTTGCCATTAAACCATATTATACTATGGGAGATCAGCTCTGATACTACTTTGTGATGTTCTTGTTTGTCAGTAATTCAAGTGACTAGGTAGTAATCCGAGTTACTACAAGTCAGGACGTCACAGTACTGTAAAATAAGGCCTTTACATCTTAGTCATACTTTGGTATCATATCATTAGACTAACGTTATTGAAATGTAACTAATGGGTTTAAAGCAATAAATCATTCATTATTTCTTGTAGCAAAATGTCGTCTTTACTATAGTTAATAAGATAAGAATTATTTTTGTGTCACTTCTTAGAGTTTCTGTGTATTTCATCTTCTTGGTGCATTTATCTGATTTATTTCCATATCTTAGAAAAACATTGTGAATGTTCTAAAAGAATTTTACCTTGGCTTAAGACTTTGTACAGTCGCATGGGTTACAAGTGATCATGGTTCGTGATTAATCAATTTTGGATAAACTGGATGATAAAGTCAAATCTTTTGATTGCGTTTATAATTAAACTATGAGTGTTTTTGTGTTTATTGTATAAAGGAGTGCAGATGAGGATATGGAAAACATATCCATAGAAGTGTTGAGGATAATTTTGTAGTTAAAATGCATTTTCAAAAGTTGTAGGTTTTCCTTATCCTGCTGTTTTGTTATCTTTTTTAAAAGGTTTATACTTGATTTTCCCTTCTATTTTCTTATGTTTTTTGTGTACAATGTTGAATTTAGACTTCTAGTGACTTCCATGACTAGATGTTTTTTTTTCCAGGTGCCTTTGTTCCCTGATTAAAATGTCTGTGAAGGGTGCAAGTTCAGTGGAACATTTGTTCCAGTCTTTCTTCAAACATCTGTGCAATCCCAATTACGATAACAAGCAGGTATTATTGTATTTGCTATTATTATGCTAATGCCATATTTTTTGTGAGATTCCTCCTAGAATGAATGCAGAGTGCACCATTTTTCATTCTTTTTTGTCTGCATGTCCAGCACATTTTTTGATTCTCTTCAAAGAATTTGATTAAACCAAGTGCTCTTTTTCAATTGCATTAGCTATCATCTGTTACTCTTGTTTATTGATTGGCATCATCCATTAATTTGTTTGGTCACAAATCTTTGGGACCCTGAAGGTATCCATCTTAATTTCTATAATCCTCATAAATTTTCTAGGCATTTTGAAAATGGTTGGACAATTGGCTTTCTTACAGAAGATATTTTTCCTTTTATGGGAGATTTCTGGTGATATTAGTCCAGTTTGGGTGAAAGAAAAGACCAAGGGATCTAATTGAGGCTAATATTGTGTTTGTTTAACTGATTTGATGCTAGCTTGTGTTATCTCGAAGTTGTAATTATGTTTCCTTCTTTGCTATGCCACTCTTTCTTATGTAAAATGTTGGAAATTTTAAAGTTCATTCTTCCAGAAACTTCGGCATAAAGAAGATAAAGCATAAAAAAGCAGTAGGACCAAATAACATCCTAATAGATGTTTGGCAGTGCTTAGGAGATGAAAGAGTTTCTTGGCTCACTAGATTATTTAATATGATTTTGAAGACTAAAAAGGATATAACATGAAGGAGAAAAGAGTTATTTATTATACACTAATTTATAAGAAAATAAAGCGCATGTACCAAATGTATCCAATCATAGAGGAATTAAATTAATGAGTCGTACTTTAAAATTTTGGAAAGGGTGATCGAACAAAGTTACGCCATAATACTAAGTATCAGAAAATCAGTTGTTTTTATTGCCAGGTAGATCTACATGTAAAGCCATTCATTTATTAAGAGTTTAATGGAGAAATTTAAGGAGAGAAAGGAAAACTTATATTTGGTTTTTATTGATTTGGAAAAAGCTTATAATAAAGTCTCAAGAGAAGTACTTTGGAGAGTTTTAGAAAAGAAAGAGATTTGCACTGCTTATATTCAAGTTTATTAAAACATGTATGAAGGAGCTGTTACCCTGTTTTCGAACACAAGGAGGTTGACTAAGATTTTCCTATACAGTTGGATTATACAAAGCTCGGCTTTAAGTCCGTATTTTTTTGCTTTGATTATGGAAGTCATGACTGGGCATATCTAAGATGAAGTGCCTTAGTGTACGCTCTTCGCAGATGATACGTCCTTATTGAGAAAATTAATGAGGGAGCTAAAGCGAAACTAGAGCTTTGGAGGAATGCTTTAGAATCTAAAGATTTCATCTCAGTAGATCAAAAACTGAATATATGGAGTACACATTTAGTCAAGAAAGAAATACTTTATTAGAGATGTGATAATTGGTGATCAAATTGTCAAGAAAAGTGAGCGCTTTAGATACTTTGGATCAATTATACAAAATGATGGCGAAATAGATAATGACGTTATTTAGCAGATTCAAGCAAGGTGGGTTAAAATGGAGAATACTTCTGTTGTATTGTCCGATAGAAAAATCTCATCCAAAATCAATAGTAAATTTTATAAAATTTTAGTAAGACCAGCGATGATAATATAGTGCTGAATGCTGGCCTGCAAAGAGAACATACAAATAAAATAAATGTTGCAGAAATGAGGATGTTAAGGTGGATGTGTGGATATACACGAAAGGATAGAATGAAAAACGTGTATATCCGAAAGAAAGTTGGTGTTGCACCAATTGAGGATAAACTTAGAGAGAAAGTCGGCTTAGATGGTTTGAACATCTAAATCTAGCCGATTGAAGCTTCAGTTAGAAAAATTGAGTTATTGGATTTTGCCCATGTACAAAGAGGAAGAGGGAGACCAAAGAAGACATGACAAGAAATTATAAAGAGTGATCTTAGTTACTTAGACTTAGATAAGAATTTGATAATTGATAGAGCGCAATGAAAACAAAAGATTCATGTAGCCGACCCCACCTAGTGGGATTAAGGCTTAGTGGTGGTTGTTGTTGTTGTTATTCTTCCAGAAACTTCGGCATTTAGATAATGATTACTTAAGGAAATGGAAGTAGCAAATGTTTTGAACAGTAAAAATCAGTGGGAATTCGCAAAGGTTCTGCTAAGTTATGCTACATAATTAAGAGAAAGGTGATAAAGTAAGGGAATCAAAGTGATTTCATGTTTTAGAGGAATTGAAGTAGATATAGCACAGCTAGGTTATGAGTTGTGTGTAAGTTTTACTGCAGAGGCAAGTGCAAACTTGTATGGGTGGTAGAGGATGAAAATTTGATGAACGTTAAGGGAATTTCTAATTATCTTTGGCAAGTTCAACTCTACCATCATTTTAATTCACAATGTGTGATTTTGAAGTGGCTTTTTCATTGAACACGTTCATCCACAATTCTTTGAATGAATCTCTATTAGAGATTTTTATTGTTGATTTGGTGTTTAATATCATGAAAATTTTGTTATTTTTTGCTAATTACTTATTTATTTGATGAATTATTTTGGAGTTACATTTGACTTGTGCACTAGGCGGCTCAGGATGCATTTGAGCCAGGTTAACTCAGGCTAATATATTTTTAGTATTGTCCAATCTAACATTCTTGCCCAATGTTTTGGCTTAAGCCAATTTAATATCATTTAAGGTTTGGTGGGGCCAGGCCTATTAACATATTTAATTTTTTTTTACAAATAAAATATGTAGAATGTAGAATTTTAATATAAAATATATATAGTCAAGTTGTTAAATCTTCTAGGAACTCAAATATTGAAATGATATATAAAAGGGTAAATTATACCCAGGTCTTTGAGTTTAGAGTATAATGGTAATTTTAAATTTTTTTATTAATAAAAAATAAAAAAAATTCATATGATAATTTTTAAAAATCTAGGGACCCTGATGTTAAATTTTAAAAACGTGGGTCTGTGTGATAATAAGCCTTAAACTCAGGGACTTGAGTATAATTATCTCAAAATATTTTTATGTGATGCAACATAAAGATATTTTTATTCTCGTTTGATTTTATTTTGTTGTAGAATGGGGAAAGAGGAAAGGAAGGCGGTATAGGAGTGGAAGAAAAATAGAAGCAAAAAATGACCTTAGGGAGAGAGAGAGGAGGGAAAGAAAAGTAAAAATTTGGAGAACTATTTTCTCCATTCATCAAAATTTTCTAGAATACAAAGCCAAAGGTCTTGTTTGGTTGGGGGCAAAAAAACCCATAAATTCTTTCAAAAAATATTTTCATTAATATTTTATTTTTATTTTACATTATATATAAATTTAAATATTAAAATTAACTTCACTTATTACACAAATCTTAATCTTAAAAAAATAACTTTATTTCACATCCTACACATTTTTTAATGCAATTCTCAATAATAAAATAAATTTATTTTACATCATAATATTAATATATATTTCTTTCTCTTTCTATGTCAAAAAAACTTCAAACATCCTTAAAACTTACTCCAACTAAATGAGATTAAAATCTGTTCTTTGAGTTGCCTATAGAAAGAGTGAGGAAAGATTATTAAACTTTGCTAGATAAATAAATATTGTAACATACGAAATAAAATATTATGGTTCTTCTTCCTTGTGCTTAATATATGATCTTCAGTGATCGCCTTTTCCTTGGCTCATTACCTTTTAAGTTTATTAGTTTCATGTTTTACTTTGACCCATAGACATAATATACTATCATCAGTTTTTCATTAATTGAGTGAAAGAAATAATTATATAACTTGTTCTGCTACTATTATTGCTTTGCCTCTCTTTTCTTGGTAGATTTCCTATTCTTTAACCTTAGCATTGTGATTACTTTTTTATTTACAGCCCAATTATATCCTAGCTTTTGAGGTAGACCTTCTAGCCCAGAAATTATTCAATGTAGGTTTTTTTTTTAATAGATTCTGTTAAACTTTGTCGTTAAGTTATTTTTAAAAAAAAATATGCTTAATTAAAATTATTATTATAACTTTAATATTTTCTTCTTTTCTATATGTTCTAGCCTATAATTATGGGTAAGAGTTTGGCGTGAAAGTCGATTGTTGCTTGATGTTCAAATTGATATTTAGCTTAAATCAAGCTTAACTCGAATTTATTGAGATATTGAGCCATGCCATGAGCTATGGTTGGATGGGATCGACGTGGCTTGATTTCTATTTTGTTAAATATGAGTAACATATTTAGTTATTTATTGTAATTATTTATTACTTATTCATAAATACGTGTTAATTGTTAGGATATCTTTATTAGGTAATATTTTGGGTATAGTTAACCTAATTTCAAATCCTAGGGATTTTTTTTAAAAAAAATCAATTCTTGAAGGGCTTGAGTTGGCTCAGTTAAAACTCGAGCTCGATGTTGAAATGAGCTAGCTGGAATTTGAATCGAATTGAAATGAGTTGAGCTTGAGTCGTGGCTGGCTCAGCTCGAATTGAGATCATTCTCACCCCTACCTATAATAGTAATTAAAAATGCTTAAGCATAGGTTTTTTAAAGAATAATAAAGGTCAGTGGAATCTGCTACAATGGACCCACATAGAAATATTTCTAGGCTAGAGGGACCCAGATGACTTGTTTTTGATTTTGTAAATTTGCATGGAATAGGGGTCTATGTCTGGCCTGAATTTAATTTGCGCTTATTTCTGTGTATTGTATTTTCTAGACCTTTATAAATCAACACTTTGTTTATTTATTATATTTTTGTTTTAATTAATTAGCAATTCACAATGCATAATTTGTTGAGTGAGCGTTCATTTATTTGTTTCTTTATAAGTTTATTTTCTTTAAATATTCAACATTGCTGAAGTCAAGTTTTTTTGCATATTTTATGAGAGTTCATGTTAGTTTTACATGAATGCTTTGTTTTAACTTTCAGTGCTTATTTTGTAAATGTTTTCATAGATTGCTGTATAAACTGTAGGGATTGGAACGTTCACTTTTTTGCATAGGAGTTCTTCTTAGATATGGCAATGAATTCTTGATGAATTACGATGATCAGCAGCCTCACATTGTTCAAGGTCTTTGGTTGCTCAAGAAGTATCTTCTTCTGGAGGATTTTGGCTTGAAGGTCCGAGCTTTGCAGGTCAGCCATCTTTCGCTTTGTCACTAGACTGACTACAACTTCTGGTTTCATTGTTATGCTTGAGTACGTCATCTAATTTCATTTTTGTTCAGGCATTAGGTTATGTCTTAATTGCTAAACCGGAGTATATGTTAAACACAAATATTGGGCAGATATTGGAGGGGTCTCTAGCATCTGATGCTGATCCTAGGATTAAGGTACTATTTGTATTTGTTAACTAGTTTTCTTCATATATTTTAGTTTTCTTCATATATTTTAGTTTTCTTTATGTATTTAATCTTATGTGAAATATTAATCCTACTTATCAGATGCAAGCAGTACAAAACCTGTATGAATATCTTCTTGATGCTGAAATCCAACTGGGCGAAGACGGTGTGACGAAGGCTGCAAGTCAATGCCCAGAAGATGCTAAGAGTAGTGTGCCTGTGGCTGCAGGTGCTGGTGACACAAACATTTGTGGAGGAATCGTTCAGTTGTACTGGAATGTTATCCTGGAACGATGTTTGGACACGATTGACAAAATTCGTGAATCTGCTCTTAAGGTCAGAATTAATTCCTTATAAATTCTGTTATGTCTCATTCCGTTCATTTTTCTTATGTTCAGTTTCTTCTGTCCTTCGATTAAAAAAACAGTTTCTTCTGTCCTTTTTATGACCCTTACTTTTTTTATGCAGATTGTTGAAATTGTACTTCGTCAAGGTCTGGTTCATCCAATGACATGCGTTCCAGTGCTTATAGCTCTAGAAAATGATCCTCTAGAGGTGAACTCAAAGTTGGCTCACCAGTTGCTTATGAACATGAATGAAAAGTATGAAATTTTTTTCCACTTTTCTGGTGAACACCTCTGTATTAAGGTATTACGTGTCTTTTTGTTGAACTTTGGGAAAACTTTTGCAGGTATCCTTCATTTTTTGAGTGCCGTTTAGGTGATGGACTCCTGATGTCATATAAGTTTATTCAATCCATAGCTACTAACGCTGCATCAACTAATGCAAGAGGAAAGTTTGATGCTGTTATTGCCCATATCAGGCAAGGGATATCAAGAATCTATAGGCTTATTCGAGGAAATCGTATTTCAAGGAACAAATTTATGCACTCAATTGTGCGGAAGTTTGAGTCTGGAAGTGGAAATTGTTTGTCTGTTTCATTTCTTCTGTAAGTATAAGATTTACAGCATCGATTATATCTTAATAATAGTTCACCTTTTCAATAGTGAATATTTCTTTGCCCAGATATTGTACAGAGATTCTTGCAACTCTCCCGTTCACGACTCCTGATGAACCTCTTTATCTAATTTACGATATAAATCGTATAATTCAATTGAGGGCTGGTGCAGTTGAATCGAACTTGAAAATGTGGAGTTCTTTGGCCCATCTGAATGGTTCTAATCTAGATCCTGATGTAAATTCTGAGCTGCATCAAGATTCTGTGGAGCAGCATACTTCTGACCATATGGCATCGACATTAGAGAACTTGTCAATGTCTGGCATCCCAATTATAGAAGATTTACAAAGGCTTCAGGTTTGATTGCTTTTCATTAAAGTCAACTATATTTTAGTGCTGGTATTTAGCTTTACTTCCAAGATGTAATTTTTGTCGTCTTTTATTTTCATTTGTATTATCTTTTGAAGATGTGCAATGAAAGATGCCTAAAACAACACCTTAAAACTATCATGCTGAAAAGCAAATGCAATACGTGCCCAAACATTTCTGTTGATGTCTGTACAAATTGTTGAGGTTGAACTCGACGTATCTATCACTTGAAATTGGGATTTTGAAGAAACTATCACCGCAGGCTTACGGTGGTTTGAGTTGTTTTATTTAAAAGAATTTAAGGTGAAAATACAAGCCTTGCATGTTATGGAAGATAATGGATACCTCTGTTCAGCTTGGCAAGCCCAACAATGTTTATTGAGTCATTATTCTTACGTTCAACCTCCTTTATTTGGCTTCCATTCTTCAGCTTTTAATGAATTTTTGAAAATATACGTTTAATAAGCCCATATCTTTGAAGCTTTAGCATATCATCGTTGAATCATGCTTTTTGTCTGCTGTTCGAGTGGAAAGCTGAATTGACTGAGTGCTTCTTGGTTTTTCAGGCTGACTGCCATAATTCAATAGCTTTGCAATTACTTTTAAAGCTGAAAAGGCACCTTAAAATTGTGTATGGGCTGAATGATGCCAGGTGTCAGGTATTCCATTCTAAATGGTTTCTTTTTTTTTTTTTACCAATTTTTCCCTTTTTTGTCTAGATGATTGATCAGTTTTCATATATTCTTTGACAAATTTCTGTTGGATTTGCAAGTTCAGGCATTCTCATTGAAGGAGCATCCAAAGGCCGGAGAGACTGTCTCCAGGCAGAACTTTCCCTTCAATGCTAGCGATGTTTCAACTAGTATGCCCACGAGTTGTGCGGACATGGTGCAAAAATATCAGGTTTATCATTGATGTAATACTGTTGTTTAATCCCATATGTCTATAATATGCTCCATTTAGATTTAACATGAGTTATTACATTGCACTGCACTTTGTGAATTCAGTTTTGAAATATTGAATTAAATTTTAGAAGATTTGGACCTTAAAATTTTGTATAACAAAAAGATAAACATGGAATTTGAGTTTGTGTCTAGGGTCATTTGATGCCTGAATAGCATTTGTTTGCATTTCTTATAGATGATTTAGCATGAATGCTGATGTGTAACAAATAGAATAGATGTCAAGTAATTATAAGTGGGATGCCTTAGGTTTTCATTATGATAAGACTGAAAAATTAATGATACAGGTTTTATATTACTAAATTTTGAAGTTGGAAGAGTGAAAAATAGAGTTCAACAACTAGGGCATGACTGATGATGATGACAATGGCAATTAAGGGTGTTAATATGGATCGAAGATCGAAAATCGATCGAAAAGAATCGAAATCAAGTCGATCTAAATGAGCCGACTAACGAGCCAAAAGTTCGGCTCGGTAATAATTTCGAGCCGATTTTGAGCCGGGTAGGCTCGGCTCGATCCAGCTCAAAATTGGCTCGAATTAAAATATATTTTATATTATAATACGTATATATAATATATGTATATAATATATATTAAATATAATATATATATATATGTTATATAATATATATATATATTATAAACCGAGCCGACCTCGAGTCGAGCTTACCCGGCTTGAGATCGGCTTAAAAAAAATGAGATTTGATTCATTTTCGAGCCGACTCGACGAAATCGGCTCGAAGTCGATTGGAATCGACTCGAGCCGGCTCGAAGTCGAACCCAATCGAGCTTGAGTCGATTTCGAGTCGATCGAAATATAATCAATCCGATTTCGAGCCGGTATTAGCTCGGCTCGAAATCAGATCGGTAACAGCCCTAATGGCAATCACTGGGGGCATTTCATGCAAGCCCCAAACAAAAATATACATTAGCACCCCCAAAATACTGTTTAACCATGAAATATATTTAAAATTACAAATTAACTCTCAAAATCAGAGGGTCAATGTGTAATTGACTGGGTTAATGTGTAATTCATTGGCATTAATATGTAATTCTCCCTTATTTTTTTAGTCTAAATTGTAATATTCAAGTTTGGGTTCATATGTAATTTAGCTATGCTTTTTTAGGCTCATAGCTAATTATCCCTTGAATAATTCATATATCTAAACTAGTTTAGTGTCATCGTGTACAGAAGACATGAAGTAAAAATTGTTTTTGTGTTTGTGGAGGCAATTTAAATTTTATTGAGGTTGTAAAAGATTTGGAATAAAATTAGTTATAATTTGAAATAAAATTTATTTTTAATTTGAATTTTATATACGATATGAAATAAAGTCTTTATTATTATTGGAATTATGTGGAATTTAAAATATTGTTAATTTAATATTAAAATTTGTATATGATGTGATATGTAAATTACCTTTAACTTTAAGTTAAAGTTAACTTAGAGCAACCAACATGATCTGTACTAATTGACTTTTCCTATACAGGAATTCAAGGCAGCACTGAGGGAAGACACAATGGATTATGCAGCATACACATCTAATGTTAAAAGAAAAGCGCTGCGCTCCACTCCAAGAAGCTCCAGAAAAGCTCCACAGGTTAGGGGCACAATTAATGGAGATGACGGCGAAGATCACAGTGACAGTGACCAAGACTGGACCGGTGGGCCTCGGAAGCTCGATTTCAACAGCGTAAAGAGCTTCGGAGGCCGTGTTGCTCGACAACGGGCATGATTACATAGCTAAGAAGTATTTTTATGTACATTGTATTTTTGTAAAGGGAATAATTGATGGATGGAATTCTTTTGAAGGTCAGAAACAGGCTGCTTCTCTTTAGTTTATTCTCTGATTTTTTTTTTTTTGGCTGGAGCATCACCTTCCTTGGTGGCTTGTTTTCCTTCTCCAGGGGCTGTAAATTAGGATGTAAATGGTTAGAGCTTCATTCCCAAAAATGAAAAATTTATAGGGAGCTTCTACTTCTTTCAAGTAATGTTATTAACATAATTTGGGATCCAGTCATTGATCCAGTTACTGTTTTTGGGTTTCTCAATCTATTATTGGGTCATGCAATGGTTAGGTTAACATGATATTGATTTCGGGTTAGATCAGTTGTTATTTTAACATGTTTCTCAATTTGGATTGCGGTCCGACTCATTGAAAACCTACCCTAAATCTTAAACCCTAAGTTTGTCTAGGAGTTTAAAATTAACCTGGTTTAATTTTAACCAGGCATATCATATTACATAAACTTTAATATTAAAAATTAAATTTATTTCACATCCTACACATATTACTAAAATAATAACTAATTTATATCACATCTCTCACATATTCCAACATAATAACTAACTTTATATCATATCTCTCACATATCTCAACATAATAACTAATTTTATTTCACATCATTCACAATTTTCAATAAAAAAAATATCTTCATCCAAATTTAATTTTAACCTTCTTAAATTTAATCTTACGAATAAACACACTAAACCCTGAACCCTAAAATCTAAACATCAATCTTGTTTTGTGTTGGAGGTTCATCGCTAAAAGCATACAACGGAAATGTGGAGTGATGAAACTGACGGTAAAATTATATACAGGTCTTTGTAGTTGGGCAGTTCATAAAATTATTTGTTTCATATTGGCGGTTTTATTTGTTAACGGGACATGTCTTTTTGAGAAATTAGTTATTGAGGTTTTATATATTTGAAATAAAAAATAAAACAAAAAATTGAGGTGCGAGGGTCACAGAAATCTCAAAAGTACCTGATCAAATGAGATTAAAGGGAGCCTTTGGTTTGGTTTCGTGATGCTGTGCTGTTTAAAGTTTTTTATTGTTTCATTTGATGTTATAAAAAAATACTATAAAATATATAATTTAACTTTCTTCACCTTCATGAAAATTTCTCTCAAAATATAAATTTTAGAAACTTCAAAAACTTTGATGTAATTTTCTCAATTTTTTGCGGCCATTAGCTCTCTCTCTCTTGCTTTCTTTGCTTTCTCTGTGACGCCCGCAAGCTAACTCTACTCTCACGAGTCTCATCTATTTCTCTTTCACTATCTTAAATTGTCACATCCCCAATCACTCTTACTCTCACAACGAAATAAATTTAGGGTAGATTAGAATTGATCAGGTGTGACGCAGATGAACAATAAAATAAAAATTATTAAGAGATAATTAACTACATGCTACAATATTAAATTTTATTTATGCTTTATCCATCTATTTTTAGTTAATTATGCTATACACATTCAAAACATTACAAAATCTTACACACACATTTGAGTTAAAACTTAATTAAATTCTATTTGAAAAAAAAACTGTTAGTAAATCATTAAAATTATATTTTTATCTTTAATGATACATATTTTTCTCTTCCTCAATATCACACTCAAGCGCTGATTTGTCCTAAAATCAATTCATGTCGCGAATGTCTCCTTCTTTTGTCGCTACCTAAACATTAAGGTTTTAGAATTTTCACTCAAAATATATTTAAATATCCTTAAAATAGTATGATGAGCGGCTCAGATTTTTTGTAATCTAACTATAATTAGGTTATTGAAAAATTATAATTACTCATTATAATAGAAATAAGTTAAAATGTGTGTATGTCAGATTTTATAATGTTTTGAGCGTGCATATAATAAGACATAAATAAAACTAAATGATATGGCATAAATGATATGACATGTAGGTAATTATCTCAATTATTAAAGTACATCTATATGCTATTTTATTATGGTACATCAAACAGAAAATTATTTTCTATATATTATATTTCATATTTTATATTTTGTGTAAATCAAACAAGACATATATGATTACTTATGAGAAATCTTTTCTTTAATTTCAACTATTGTCATTAAAATAATATATGCACAATATGAATAAAAAATATTTTATTACCTAAGCCCAATTAGGCTTCATACTTTAAACCTCATCGGTCTAACTCATAAACCATATAATCATCATAATTACTTACAGAAATATTTAACTAAACTCAAATTTTATCTCAACAATAACTTAGAGGGTGAATAAATAAATTCACATAGTTTACTGTATCTTGTAATAACCAAAACTCAACCTTACAGTTTAATTCAAAAAAAGAAATAGACTTAAAAAATATGAAGTAAACGTTTAATTTCATAAATATTTGAAAATATATGAAAGATAAAAAGTTTTCTTTGCTTACTAAATTATTTAATATGATTTTAAAGACTATAATGATATCAAATAAATTTAAAAAAATTATATTAATACCTATTTATAAGAATAAAAATAATATACAAAATTGTGTGAACTGTAAAATAATTAAATTAATGAATTATATTTTAAAACTTTGGGAAAAATGTGATTGCGAATGGATTGCATCAAGAAACTAAAGTATCATTGAATTGATTTGATTTATGCCAGACAAATTTACTATGAATGCTATTTATTTATTAAAGGGTTTAATGGAGACATTTAGGAAGAGAAAAAAAGATTTGTATTAGTTTTCATTAATTTAGAAAATATTTACCATAAAATTCCAAGGAAAATGCTACAAAGAGTTTAAAAAAAAGGATTTGCGTAAACTCAAGCCGAAAATTAAGTTTTGAAAAAAATTATTATTTAAAAAAAATTCAAGAATTATTTTATATTTTTTCTTACACAAATTTTAATATTAAATAATTATTTTATTTCATGCTAACACTATTCTTAATAAATTAATTAATTTTTTTCATATTCAACACAATTTTTAATATAACCAACTCATTTATTTTACATTATACCCATTTTTTAAAAAATTAATTTTTTTTTATTCTCCATTCAAACATAACCTTAAAATATTCCTCCATCTCTTTCCATAAAATAAAAATATAGTTGAGCCTATCTCTCCATTCTTCCACTTCATCACCTAATTATTAAAATGTGATATAAATAAAATAAAAAAACAATTACTTATACGCCACACCATTTAGTTTTCTTTATATCTTATTCATCTATTTTTAGTTAATTACACTATGCACACTCAAAATATTATAAAATCTTACATACACATATTTTAACTTATTTCTATTATAATGAATAATTATAATTTTTTAATAACCTAATTATAGTTAGATTACAAAAAATCTGAGCTGCCCATAATATTATTTTAAAAATATTTAAATATATTTTGAGTGAAAATCCTAAAATCTAAATGCTCAGGTGACGGCAAAGAAAGGAGATATCTGCGATGTGAATTGATTTTAGGACAAATAAGTGCTTTAGTGTTGCATTGAGGAAGAGAAAAATATGTACCATTAAAAATAAAAATATAATTTTAATGATTTACTAACAAAATATTTTTTTTTCAAATAAATTTTGATTGTGTGTATGTAAGATTTGGTAATGTTTTGAGTGTGCATAGCGTAATTAACTAAGAATGAATGGGTAAAGCTTAAATAAAACTAAATGGTGCGACAGTTAGGTAATTATTTCTAAAATAAATATTAAAAATGCAGATATAATTGATGGAATAAATTTAGAAAAGTTGCATTCATTCTCACAAAAATCAAATTTAAAACTACAAAGATTTTGGAGGCCTGCGTCACAGCATGTAATATAAAAACTTTAATATCATAATATTTCGGTATCATTTATATAATTATCTTTTTTTTAATTATATTTTTATTTTTAAAATAATTACCACACAATTTAGCTTAAATAAACAAGAAAGCACAGATGTAATTTGCACTTTAATATTAATTTGGGGTTTTTACCCGTACAACACAAAAAACTTTAATATTTACTTATTAGACACCATAAAGTTAAATATTACATGACACATGCTTATTTATTTTAATTTTACAACCAACACACCTTAGTTAAAAAATTCTTACATTTTATTTAAGTAAACCATACTTAAATTATGTTTTAACTTAAATAAGATTCATAGGAATAAAATCTAACCCATTTTATATCTTAAATTAAATCTAATCGTTAAGATAAGCATCTAACGATTAGATTTAAAATATTCTACATAAATAGATTTAAATAATTTTTAATATGTAAGATTTAAGTTAAAGTGCACCGAGAGTTAGATTTTATTTCTATGAACTTTATTTAAGTTAAAACATAATTTAAGTATGATTTACTTAAATAAAATGTAAGGATTTTTTAACTAGAGTGTGTTGATTATAAAATTAAAATAAATAAGTATGTGTCATGTAATATTTAACTTTAGGGTGTCTAATAAGTAAATATTGAATTTTTTTTTTGTATGGTACAGGTAAAAATCTCTATTAATTTTTGCTATTACTGTCTCCCTCTGTTATGATCTGCCATGCCTCATCTTCGATATCTTCGAGGAAAACTTTTTTTGAATCCTCTATGACAAATGGAGCGAGCATATGAGGATCAGCACTTCGATCTCTTCGCTGGCGGGTTCCTTGAATCCTTCGTAGAAGTAATGGCTCTCGGGTTAGGGATCAGACGCCCACTTGGGATTTTTTCGGTAATTCCTTTTCTTTCTTTCCTTCTTGGATTTTGGGTATTCTGACGGATTACCTCATCTTAGGTTGGAGATTCATTTTCTCTTTGTCTCTTACGTTTTGGATTGTGGAATGTGGACAATGGAGCAGTTGAAGGCCGGCATCTTTAATAAGCTTTTTCGTTCCTTTCGCTGGCGTTCAAGTTCGTGGTTTTTAGGTCTTTCTCATGGAATGATGTTGGAAGCCGGCCATTTGATATTTTATGAGCTTTTTGGTATATCCTTTTGATCTTAGTTAATAAATTCTTAGTGGTGAGTGGTGGCTTTTTGCTTGTGTTCTGACGCTTTGCCGACCGGTGTCTGACGTTTGATATCTTTGGGGAACGTTGGTAGTTTTTCCTTCTGTGTTTTGGCTGGTTTAGTGTATATGATCCTTCTTGTGGCTGTGCTGTTGACATCTTGATTACTATTCATTAACTTGTTGATTTCTGGAGTAAAGAGGAAAGGGAGTTAACGTATTGCTATTTGAGGGTTAATCTTGCTCTTCTTACTTATTGCTTGAAGCATTTTGTTTATATTTTATAATTTACATAAGCAGATCTTATCTATACCGTATGGGTTTTATTCTTTTAAATATAGCCTTTTGATTGCCTAAGATACTAGTCTTTTAATAGTTGAGGAAGCTTCTTTTGCTGCTAATATTTTTAGCCTGGTTTTGATTCTGTCTACTGTCATTCCTTTGCTTACTTTCATCTCTTGCAGAAGCAAAATGTAGATAAGAAAACCATTGCTATTAATTTGGCCAATGATATTTTTTTCTTTTCCTTTTTTTTTCACAATTGGTCTGTCTTATTATCACTCCTTTTTTTTTAATGATCATAGTAATATTTGTAATCAAACTTTTGCATTTGTTATCACATTATTTTTTGGGATAAGAAAACAGCCATGCTTTTATGTGTTGATATACATGCATGTCAGCATTTTCTGCTATATTTGTTACCCACCTTATATTTTTTTGTACAAATTTTCTTATGCGACTTTCATTTCATTCCATACTCTTGTTGGTTTTATAGCCATATTAAATTCAGGTTTTTGCTAAAATTTATTAGCCATGTAAATAATGATATCAGAATTTAATTCCATAGTGTGGATAATTGGCTTTAGCACCGTTGCTAGGTCCCAAGTCCAGAATGAGAAACTTGGAAGGTTGCGTTGGGCAGTCGATAGCCAGTGTGAAATTTGTTGAATTAATCATGACATGAATCCTTTAAGAAATTACGCTAAAGCTAGGGTATTCCCTAAAAGCGACGCCCTGTATTGCCTGAATACAGTGAGAAATGGGTAATGGACGCTACATCGGCGCTCAAGTATAGTGATGAGTAAGCAAGGGTTTCCACATCATGAACGGATGTCGGTAAAGAAGATAGTCCAATATAGCAAAACTTAAGTCACTAGAATTAGTTTAGGAATTTGGAATATAGGCACCCTGACGGACAAGTTAATAGAGTTAGTAGATACTATGATTTATAAAATGATTAATATTTTATACATTCAGAAAACAAAATGGATTGGAGAGAAAGCCAAAAAAAAGTGATGATTTAAATTCAAACTTTAGTACTCTGGTAAGAATAAAAATAAAAATGGAGTGGATATAGTTTTAGATAAGAGCTTGAAGGATCACGTAGTGGAAGTCAAGAGAAATGATAATAGAATTATGATTTTAAAAACTATAATCAATCAAATGATTATTAAAATTGTAAGTGTGTATGCCCCTCAAGTAAGTTTAGATGCGAGCATAAAAAAAAATTTGAAATGATTTGAAAGAGTTAATATAAGAGATACCTCAGGAGAAAAAATTATTTATCGGAGGAGATTTAAATAGATATGGTGAAAGTATTATTGAGAAATTTAATAGCATTCATGGTGGATATAGTTTTAGAGAGACAAATGAGGAGGGTAAAATTATTTTAGAGTTTTTCTTAGCATATGATCTTATAATTGCTAATACTTTATTCAAAAAAAGAGATGAGCATGCTATCACTTACAAAAATGAATTTTCAAGAACTCAGATTGACTATTTTCTTATAAGAAAATGAGATACTTAGATTGTAAAAATTGTAAAATTATTTTAAGTAAATGGTTGACTACCCAATATTGATTAATAATTTTAGATTTCAAGATAAAGTATTAGAGAAAGAATAATAAGCCAAAACACTATCCTCAAATTTGATGGTAGAATCTAAATAATGAAAACAAATATATCTTTAAAAAAAGATTTTACAACTTGGGTGTGAAACATCAATGAAAAAACTGATCTTATATGGCTGACGGTTACTAACTGCATTTGTAAGTTGGTGAAGAATGTGTCAAGAAAATTCAAAAGAATAATTTCAAATAATAAAAATGCGTAATATTGAAAAAATAATGTACAAGAATAAATTAAAGAAAAGAAGATTTATTATAAAAATTAGTTGAAAAATAAGATTTAGAATAAGTGGGAGAAATATAAAGTATCCTAACAAAAGTCTAAGAAAGTAGTCTGCAATGCAAAAATTATAGCTTTTGACAATTTATATAAAAAACTAGAAACTAAAAAAATAGAAAAACACATATATAGGATGGTCAAAGTAAGAGATAAAAAATTAAAGACTTAAGTAAAATGTATTAAAAATGAAGAATAAAAGAAAGTATCAAAAACAGATAATGAGTTACTTTCAATAGCTTTTCAGTGAAGGTTGTGAAAATATAATTGATCTTACGAACTCAATCCCAAAAAAATTTAAAAATTATTTTTACATCCGATGTATCAATAAAGATGAAGTCAAAAAAGTTTTGAAAAAAATAAAGTATAAAAAAGAAGTAGGATTAGATGAAATCTCAATAGATATTTGTAAGTGCTTGAAAGATAAAAAAGTTTTTTGTCTTACTGAATTATTTAATATAATTTTGAAGAATAAATGGATGTGAAATGAATAGAAAAAGAGTATATTAGTATCTATTTATAAGAATAAAAGTGATATATAGAATTGTGTTAATTATACATGAATTAAATTATTGAGTCATATTTTAAAACTTTGAGAGAGGGTGATCAAACATAAATTACATCGTGATATTAAAATATCAGAGAATCAGCTTGGTTTTATGCTAGGTAGATCTATTATGGAAGCTATTCATTTATTGAAAGGTTTAATGAAGAAGTTTAAGGAGACAAAAGAAAATCTACATTTAATTTTTATTAATTTACAAAAAAAAAACTTATGATAAAGTTTTAAGGGAATTACTTTGGAGAATTTTATAATAGAAATGAATTTGCACTGCTTATATTTAAGTTATTAAAATCATATATAAATGAGCTATTACTTGTGTGCGAACATAAGGAAGTTTGATTAAGAATTTTTCTATTACAGTTGGATTATACCAAGACTCAATTTTAAGTCTGTATCTTTTTGCTTTAATTATGAAAGTCTTGACTCGTTATATCCCAGATGACGTGACTTGATGTATGCTTTTCGCGGATGATATTGTCCTTATTGATAAGACTAAAAAGGGAGTCGAAGCGAAACTCAAGCCAGAGTCGAAGCGAAACTCGACCTATGGTGAAATACTTTAGAATTTAAAGGTTTTTGTTTCAGTAGATCAAAAATTGAATATATGGAGTACGCATTTAAAAATCGTAGGCCGATTAAAGCTCTAGTTAAAAAAAAATGAGTTATTAGATTTTACCTATGTACAAAGAGGAAGAGGGAGACTAAAGATGGTCTGACAAGAAAATAGAAGGAGTGATTTGTTAATTAATAGAGCGCAAAGGAAATAAAAGATTCATGTAGCCGATTAAGGCTTGGTTGTTGCTGTTGTAGTGTGGATAAATGGCTCAATGAGAGAATATCTGCAACTATTTTTGCTCAACAATCTACTGCTTGTAGTTTTGAACTTACATCTGATTAATTATATTGATTTGATCAATATTTAATGTTGAAACTCTGTTGTGATCAGGCTGTTCGTCACTAAAATTTGGACTTCACCAAGGGATTGAGTAGACAAAACCTGCTCTTTTAGCAGTAAATTCTATAGTGAATGAGAAAACAAAAGGCTACGGAGGATTTGAAAAACATTGTATTTGAAATTGTTCATCTTTTTGTGTAGCTTATATTATAAATATGAAAAGGTGTACTGTTGGCTTTTTCCTACTTTTAACTTTGTTGTGTTTTTGTGCAGTTAAACTCTTGCAACTGCAACTTGAGCTACAACACCTGCCTATCAAAACTTGCTTTGTCACAATTATGTATCGTTTCAATGCATTGAGAACGCCCAGCAATAGTGAACATAAACCAGCAGAATATGGGTTTCTTAGTAACAAACCTTTCAATTTTGATTCAAAACCCAACCAAAATCCAGGAGCTACTGGACTTTCATCCATAAAAAGCCACCATTCTAATTACAATGGCTATGGAGGAGGAAAAACATCATCATCACCATCATCATCAATCTTGTATTGTAGATTAGTTGCCAGAAGAAACATGCACAATACCGACCAACTTGAACCAGGTGGGTGTGAAAACCAATCATTGCAAGAACTTGAAAAATATTCTATAAACAAGGCAGAAGAGAGTACACAGAAGATAAATAGATGCTTGAAAGTTGCTGAAGAGATCAGAGAAGATGCTTCTAAAACTCTTGTCAACCTGCATCAGCAGGGTGAGCAGATCAGACGAACTCACTCAACTGCAGCAAGCATTGAGGATGATCTCAGTAGAGTATGTATTTTGCTCACTTCACTTCTGTTCTTGTTTTGAATTTTAGATGGCATATATGATAGAAAATAATTAGACATACCTTAATGCAGGGGAAATGATCGATTTGTTTATCCTCTATGATCTTGTTGTACGCAGTGGAGACGATCTCTTAGATCATAACTCTCAATACTACAAACACTCAAATACAAGAAGAGAGGAATGGTTATTATATCTTATATAGTTTTCTATATATAGAATGGGAGAGCCTATGAGTATTTTATAATACTCATAGGGCTACATGAAATGACATATCTCTTACCAAGAGACATATTTCTTGATCACACCCTTTTATCATGGCGCATCATTTTATCCTATTAGGTCAACTCAGTAATATTTAGGTTATATGATTACTAAATTCTAACTATATACAAATTCCTCTTCCTTTTTCTTTTTCCAATATGATGTTTGTTAAAAATGCCTGTTCTTGTCTTTTATGATCTAAGTCAAAAGATTTATTCTTCCCATCAGAGAAAAGGACCCTTGAGAAGGCCTTGTTTGGTTGGAGCCCAAAAAGATCTCGAACTCCTTCAAAAATAATTCTATTAATTTAGTTATATTTATTTTACATCACACACAAATTCAGATATTAAAAACCAACTTTATTTGATATTCAAATTTATTCTTCCCTGTTTATGTGAATAGAGTATTTCTAGCCGTATGAACGCATGCACTTAGTTCATGTTTGATTTCTACTTACTGATTATGCATTACCTTTCTTGTACCACATGATTCCTTATTCAAATGGATCAGACAACTTCGGTGCCTGAAGTTCTTCCAATGCTTGCGTCAATTTGCGGTCGTTTCTAAGTGTTATGTGAAATGTACATTAATGAATTTGTTCTTTTAAAAATTGTGAGCTTCCATCTAATGGCTGAAGTCACTAGCACTACACCTTTGTATCATGCTGTTTTATGTGATGTATACTTTATCCCCGTAGGAGATTGGCTTGAATCCAAGTTTATCTGCTTTGTAATGGAACTGACTGTTTAAATGAGCTGCCGTGAGCTTTTACATCATCTTTGTTGTTTTTCAGGGTGAAAAAATCTTGGGAAGCCTTGGAGGCCTATTTTCAAAACCATGGAAGCCAAAGAAAACTCGTGAAATAAAAGGACCTCTTCTGGATAGAGGTAAATTATGGGGCTTCTTACTGCAGTTGATAAATGCATACCTGAAAGCAAATGCTTTGAACATGTCTACCATTTCCTAGACGATTCACTTGTAAGAAGAGCGAATCACATGGAGCAGAGGCAAAAGCTTGGTCTAAATCCTCGACGTTCCTTTTCAAATCCTCGGAAAGTACATGCTAAATCTTCATTTGGCCTTGAAAGAGTTGAGGTACATGTTTTTAGTGGCAATTACATGCACACTCCTAAAATCTTAGTGAATTACACATTAAACCTCTTATTCTTTGATATGTCAAACATGATTCATTTTTTTGTTCAATCCTATGTGCATGAGGTTCAACATTGTCGAATGTCGGGTCTAGAGATCTTAAGCCTCTATTTGCTAGGGGCCCAAAACACCCCAAGTCCATCGTAAAAATTTTTACCACAATTTTTTTTATATTTACTTTACCTTTTGCACAAATTTTAAATAGGGCTGTAAAATTAACTCGAAGCTCGAGGCTCGAAGCATGTAGCTTGCTCGAATTTGGGCTTGACTTAAGCTCAACTCGAACGTTTTTGAATCGAGCTTTGAACCACAACTCATGCTCGAGTTTCATTGTGAGTTGAGTTCGAGTCAAACCTGGTTGGCTCTATATAAACTTCAATTGGCTCAAAAAATATTATTTTAGTAAATATATTAATACTTTTATACATTGTATATACTTTTAAAAAAGTATGCAAATATAATCCATTTTGAGCTAGCTTGAAATGGTTCTCGAGTCAGCTCACAATGGATCTCAAGTCAGCTCGAGCTCATATAGTTTCAAGTCAAGCTAGCTCGGCTTGTAATCATTTCGAGTTTCAGCTAAGTTGAACTTGAATATTTCAGGTTTGAGCTAACACAATCTTGCTCGAACTCCACTTATTTACAGCCCTAACTCCAAATATTTAAAAACAATTTTATTTCGCATCTTACATAAATTTTAATATTAAAAATTAATTTTATTTCACTTTTTACATATATTTCAATAAAAAATCAGCTTTATTTCATATCTAACATATTTCAATATTTCATTAAAAAACATATTTCATTATTAAAATAAGTTTATTTCAGGTTATAATACCAAAACAATCTTCTCTCTCTAGCCCAAAAATAACTCCAACCAATCCAAAAGCATACTCTCACCAAACAGTGGCTGAAATTGAGGCATTATTCTCTTTAATTCATAGGCTTTCTCATTGTAATTTTTTTTAAAAAAAAAATTTCATTGTAAAATTGAGAAAAGGTATAGATAACACATAAACCTAATTATGCCATAAAATTATTTTGTTGCTTTTGTGCTCTTTCTTCATAATTTAAAGTTTGAGGTGTTCATGAGGCTTCTGTTATTTTAGGGACCACAGAGACATGAACTGTGTAGCTTTTGCCCCTTTATTGTGGAGGATCTGCTTCTCAGTGCTGTATTCTTTAAGCCATGTAGCCATTTCATGACATTCTCATCATTGTAGAATATTGGAATCTAAGTGTAGATGATTTGTAATGTTACTTGATCTAGTAAAGAGTTTGTTTCTTTATTTGTTTTTGAGCCACATGGCAGAGACCGAAAAAACTTGGCCCAAGTCCTGTGTGTTCCAGATCAAATATTTCTCAGATTCACTTAAACATTTTTCTTTCTTGGAAAATTCAAGGTATCATGTTTTTCATCGTGTAGTCCTTGTGCATGAGATTTCGGCAGTTCAGTATAGAAATTATTTCTTTTAACATTGTATTACTTTGAAGGAAAATTTTGTTTTCTTACAAGTCATTTACCTTTAGTGTAACTTGGAAGTGCCAAAAATACTTGATTTTGATCCTCCTCAGTCCTAATTGAATCCTAAATCTCTATGTATGCCCTTGAAATAGTTGAGCTATATGTTTCTGTTATTGTTGCATATAGTGCCTGAGGCTCATATTTTTGTAAGCTCTATAGGTTATAGGTAACCTGGTTAGTGCTAATAAAAAACGGTGTTCTTTTTTGTTATTGTTCTTCAAAATCTTTTCTGCGACTGAATTAGTTTGAGGATACCCTTAAAAAAAATTCAAAATAGAAAATTGCATGAAGAATACTTTTGTTTGTGGAATCCAATTCTGAGGTCCTCTCCTTTTTTGATCTTTGAAGGATTAGCTACAAAGTCTTATAAGATCTGATTCTTTTATGCTTTTATTTGTAGACGAACTTCTATTCTACTACTAATTTTTTTACATTTACATTTTGAAGTTGGAGAAGGCAAAGCAAGAAGATGCACTTTCAGATTTGGGCAACCTATTGGGTCAGCTAAAAGCCATGGCTGTTGACATGGGATCTGAAATTGAAAGGTTGCTTTTCTCCTTCTTATCTAATCATAAAGACAATAACTACATAGTTATCATTAGTAATTTTCTATAGATTGGAGAGTTTGATTGAGTTTGGCTCAACTTGATAAACTCAATAGTTTATTAAATCCCACAAGAAATCGACTTAAAACTTATGGCATTAGTGGAGTTAACTTAGCTTGAAACCATTTGATTTTTTTTCTCTTTTTTGAAGTCTAAAACTATTTGATTTTGAATAGACTTGGAACTTCCATTATTTTCTGACAATTTTGACTCGAAAATCATCTCTAATTAGATGGAACCAGTTCATTCAACAAATTGTTTACAAATTATTGCAGAAGTTTTATGATTTTCACCAACTAAGAAAATATTTAAAGAGAACAACTTTCATTTTCTAAGACAACTACTGCATTGTGTGATTCTTTTGAACTTTGTTGGATTCAGGCAGAATAGGGCTCTGGTTCACATGCAAGATGATGTGGATGAACTAAATTATAGAGTGAAAGGAGCAAATCGTCGAGCTCGCTGTTTGCTAGGAAGATAAATTAATGAACCATAATTATCACCATAATTAGCTTTTAAATCGTTTGCTAATTTGTTGCATTTTTCTTCATGTTACTTTCAATCTGTCAGAATGTGTTTTTGGAAAAATAAAGGAAACACTTTGTTCTATGTTTTGAGGTACATGCAGTTTTAGTTTTTCATTCTTTTTTTTTCTTTATTCAGTTTTAAAACTTTGGGAGAGGGTGATCGAACAAAAGTTACATCATAATACTAAGGTATCAGAGAATCAGTTTGGTTTTATGTCAGGTAGATCTACTATAGAAGCCATTCATTTACTAAGAAGTTTAATGGAGAAATTTAAGGATAGAAAGGAAAACTTACATTTGGTTTTTATTGATTTGAAAAAAAGCTTATGATAAAGTCTCAAGAGAAGTACTTTGGAGAGTTTTAGCAAAGAAAAAGAGATTTGCACTGCTTATATTCAAAGTTTTAAAGACATGTATGAAGGCAGCTGGTTACCTCTGTTCGAACAAGGAGGTTTGACTAAGGATTTTCCTATTACAGTTGGATTACAGCCAAAGGCTCGGCTTTAAGTCGGTATCTTTTTTGCTTTGATTATGGAAGTCATGACTGACATATCCAGATGAACGTGCTTGGTGTATGCTCTTCGCAGATGATATTGTCCTTATTGAGACAACTAAAGAAGGAGCTAAAAGCGAAACTAGAGCTTTGGAGGAATACTCTAGAATTAAAGGTTTGCATCTCAGTAAGAATCAAAAACTGAATATATGGAGTGCACATTTAGTTAAGAAAAAACAAATACTGTATATTGGAGATGTGATAATTGGTGATCAATTGTAAAGAAGATGAGCGCTTTAGATACTTGGATAATTAATCAAAATGATGGCGAAATAGATAATGACGTCATTAGCATAGAATTCAAGCAGGCTGGGTAAAATGGAGAAATGCTTCTGGTGTGTTATGCGATAAGAAAAATCTCATCCAAAAATTAAAGGGTAAATTTTATAAACTGTAGTAAGTACATGCGATAATATATGGTGCTGAATGCTGACTGCAAAGAAGAAACATACAAATAAAATAAATGTTTGCAGAAATGAGATGTTAAGTGTGGAGTGTGTGGATATACATGAAAGGATAGAATGCAGAAATGAGTATATCGAAAGAAAGTTGGTGTCTGCAACGCAATTTTGGAGGATAAACTTAGAGAAAGTCGGAGCTTTGATCGCGTTTGGACATTTAAATCGTAGGCCAATTGAAGCTCCAGTTAGAAAAATTTGAGTTTATTTGGATTTTGCCCATGTACAAAGAGGAAGAGGGAGACAAAGAAGACATGACAAGAATTATAAGGAGTGATCTTAGTTATTTAACTTAGATAAGAATTTGGTAACTGATAGAGCGCAATGGAAACAAAGGATCATGTAGCGCGACCACTAAGTGGGATAAAGGCTTGGTTGTTTTGTTGTTTGTTCTAATCACGAATTCACTAGTTTTGACTAGTATTTTTTGATATATTTGTAAATTGTGATGCATGTGTTTATACAAAGAGCTTTTGTTTTTATAAATTACAAATAGATCTCTTTAGTTCGAGCGCATATATAATGAGGTGTTTTATGTTTTCAAGTTCGGCAAATAGTTGTTTTTGCTGTCATGAGATGAAGATAGGAAAGTTTAGAATTGTGCAGTAAGGGCAGAAAAATCTTTTTGCATTGCAGTTTATCATTCGCTACGACAAATTGTTTGGTTAATTTGAAAATGTGAGAGATCTAGCTGCACATCTGCAAACTAGAATGATCTTTTTGCAATTTATCAGATTTTTTTGTTCTTGTGATTCTTTGTTTTTTTTGATAACTGTGTTTATGATTCTTGTAAAAGCACTTTTTAAGGGGTAGTATATTTTGGATTTAATATTGTGATTAATCGATTGTCCTTGTGCTTTTGATAATATCAGCAATTTGGTTCGACTTTTTTTTTTATTTATTTTAGGGTAAATAAGCATCTGGGTCCTCTAGTTTGGTCGTATGTGCAAATAGGTCCTCGATATTTTAAATATAGCAAACTGGTCCTCTAGTTTGATGAAATATGCATATAGGTCATTGGCTGTAACAGACGTTAGAAATTTATTTTTCTCTCTCTCCCTTCTCTCTCCCTGCATCTTCTCTCCTCCCGATCGTAGCCACGGGCGTCACCGCACGGCCTCAGCGGGTTGCGCCGGCATCGCGTGTGCGCGGGATCAGGAGGAGAGAGAGGGGCGGGCTGCGGAGGGTGGCCCGCGGGCAGGAAGCGGCAGGCGGGCGGGCTGCGGAGGATGGCGCGCGGCGCAAGGGCAGGCGGGGCTGGGGCCGCGCTGGGGAGGCAGTCTGAGCGCAGGCGGAGCGAGCAGCGCGGGTGCCTTGGCACCGCTGGAGCGCAGGGGCGACGCTTTCCGGTGGCCGGTGGCCGACGGGCTGCCGGGAGGCGACGGGGTTGAGGCCAGGAGGGCGACTTAGCGGCAGCGGGCGACGCGCGGCGGTTTCCCGAACAGAGGAAGAAAGGGAAAGTGGTCTCTGGAAGAGAGGAGAGAGAAAATAATTTCTAACGTCTGTTACGGCCAAGGACCTATATGCATATTTCATCAAACTAGAGGACCAGTTTGCTACACTTAAATATTCGAGTGATTTATTTTCACATACGACCAAACTAGAGGGACCCAGATGCTATTTACCCTTTATTTTATTGCATATCAGGGGATCCGTTAATGTCATGCAGCTCTGCTGGCGGCTATTTTTTTAAAATTTTGTTGTTAATTAATAATTTGCTCACAAATTATAAAAAAAAAATTAAAAATGAATTTGTTTCTTGAGTGAGTTGCTTAACTGAAGTTTGGGTGACTTCAAAAAAAAAAAATGCCACTAAAACGGTCTGGTGATCATTTGAGTCACACGAAGTTAAGACGACTTTAAAAAAAATATTGTCAATGATCAAGTGATTGTTAGCTGGAGTCGCACGAAGTTCGGGTAACTTCAAAAAAATTTGCCACTAACGATCATGTGATTGTTAGCTGGAGTCGCCTAAATTTTAGGCTCATAAACTTCCCCTTTCTCCCTGATTTTACTCCCCTTTAGGGCTGTTAATGATTTGATCTCGAGCCGATCCGACCTCGGTTCAAGATTGAATTGAAAGTTTTCGATTCGATCTAGAGAATGAACTAGGAGAGTTCAATCCGATCTTGATTCGAGCTGAGTCTGGCTCATTTGTTATCGATTCAAGTTCGATCCGAGTTAAAATCGATCTAACTTTCGATTAATTTTTGATTTTTTATCTAAATATTATGTATAAATATAATTATTCATCTAATTAGTTTAAACTATAGTTATTTGTTTTGATCTGTTATTTAAAGATTTAAAAAATAATTTATAATAAATATAATTTAAATAATTATAAAGAAAATTTTAATGAAAGTTTAATAAAATATTTTGATAGATTACTGAAAAAATTACCTACTAAACTTAGTTACATATATAAATATATATTTGTAATATTTTTATTTTTTTTTATTCGATTTCGAGCCATCTCGATCTGATTTTATGTCGGCTCAAGATTGAATTGATAAAAATTTCGAGCCAAAAAAATGACTTGTTAGTCAGCTCATTTAGATCCAATCGAACTCGATTTGATTCAAAATTTGATTCAATTTTCGGACGATTTTTGATTTTCGATTAAAATTAACAGCCTTATCCCCCTCCCATTTCGCTCCCCTTTTCACTGATTCTCTTCTCACTTATCTCCATCTCTCTCAGATCTGTTACTCTTTACTTGCACTAATTTTAGTTGTTTTGTATATTTAGCTATGGTATTTGTTGCTCAAAGTACATAAATTAATATTTTGTGAATTATCTTTATTGAAAGTAATTAATTAAAATTATTTCATAAGTTTAAGAATAAAATTGAAAATATCAAAATTAGCCAAGTATCAATTTTAATTAGCATATAAGATACAATTACTTGGAAGATCAACCAATCATAATAAAGTCAATTTAGGTTATACTATGAATTATTGAGATAAGAGTTGTATATATAACTAACTATCTTATTTATCCAAAAGTTAATAGCAATTAAATTACTCTAAAATATTGGGCCCTCCTAAATTATTCAATTTAATCCTTTAATTTAAGTTAATATATATAAAGATCAATGGTTTTAATAAAGAGCTTCAATAAAAAATATTTTCTTTTACTATAATTTATTAATTAATTTAATTTAAAAAATATTTAAAATTTTAGTTAAAAATAATATATTTAGTAATTAAAGATACTTCTTTTTATTAAATTTTTTTATTAATATTTAAAAAGTCAATTACATGTTGTCAAATTATAGGATTAATTTAGTTAATTTTGAAACTATTCCCTTGTTAGGCTGCCTCTCATTTTTGAGAAAAATTAATATTTTAATAATATTTTAAATTTATTATATATTTTAATAATTTTGTTTCACATTCAACAAAAATTTCAATATTAAAAATTAACTTTATTTCACATTCAATACAAATTTCAACTTTAAAATTAACTTTATTTCATATTTTATACACCGCTCATTATTTATTAATATTTTAGTTAATTTAAAATAATTTCTGAACAATCTCTATAATTAAAATTTAATTATATTTTGATCTACTGTTTTAAATTTTTTTTGACTTATCATTATTTTTAAAACTACGAAACAATAAAGGTTTCTATATATTATAAAAATTATATGAAAGTTTTAAATTTATGATTTTTATGAGCATTTAAAAATATTTTATTTTAAAATTAAAAAAATTTTAGTTACACTCTTTTTATTTTCCTCAACCCTCCTCTCTCTTTCCCTATCGTTCCCAGTGTAGGCAGAGAGGGGCGAATCACGTGCTTGCCCCTCACTGTTAAAGCTGTTAATTTTGTTTGAAAATTAAAAATCGTTTAAAAATTGAATTAAATTTTAAATCAAATCGAGCTCAATTTAATCTACATGTGCCGACTAAAGAGCTATTTTTTTGGCTCGAAAATTTTTTTAATCCAATCTTGAACCGGTATAGGATCAGATCGAGATAGCTCGAAATCGAATCTATTAAAAAAATAAAAAATATTACATTTATATTTATATATGTAACTCGATGTAGTATGGAATTTTTTTAGTAGTTTATTAGAAAATTTTATTAAACTTTCATTAAAATTTAAATTATATTTATCATAAATTATTTTTTATTTTTATTTTTAAATAATAGATCAAAGCGAATCGCTATAATTTAAGCTGATTGAATGAACAAATATATTTATACATAATATTTGGATAAAAAATCAAAAATTAATCGACGGTCGAATAGATTTTAGCTCGAATCGAGCTTGAATCGATAACAAATGAGTCAGACCCAGCTCGAATCGAGATCGGATCGTGCTCTCCTCATTCATTCTCTGGATTGAATCAAGAGTGTATCAAAAACTTTCAATTCAATCTTAAACCAAGGTCAAATCGGCTCGAGATCTAATTATTAACAGTCGTACTCACTGCCTTCCTCACTCTCCCTTCTTAAGAGTGCAAGTAAAGGTGTTGCATGCCTCCCCCCCTCTTGCCATCGGCTCTCTCTTTGTCTTTATATGTATTTTTTTCTTTCTTTCTCTCTTTATAAGGAGTAAGCGAAGGCTTGCATGTCTTTATTTGCTCTTTCTCTCTCTCTCCCCTCTCCCCCTTCCCCTCAGAGAGGGTGGTGGCAAGGCGGTAGCAGTGGCGAGTAGGCCTATCAATGGATCGGATCCAGATCGGGTTGATGCCGACCCGAATCCGATTCCAATATATTCGGATCGGATTAAAAATTGGATCGGATCGAGGTCAACCCAGATCCATTCCATGACCCGCCACGGTTCGGATTTTAGGATCGGATTTCGGGTTCGACCCGAAACTTTTTTACATAATTTAACACTATTTTTTCAATGACTACAACTATTAGTTGTATATATATTCTTATATTTTTAAATAAAATTTTGATCACTAAAATTTACAATATAAATTTATTATAGTAGAAAATATAAGGATAATATATAAACATCTAAAGATCATATCACTGACATCAACATTATATTACAATATTACAAAACATATAACCAACATTGTGAATGAAAATATTACACAAAAAATAAAACTCAATTCTGTTAAAGCTAACACTAAATATTTCATCTCAATGGTAAAAAATATTTGTAACTATTAATCCCACTTCACAATACAAATACTTCGTGGCTACTGCACTTAAAATAACTTGTAATAACCTCTTTAATAATTATACGCTTCAGTCATATTTCAAAACCTTCATAAGATAAAATAATAACTAACATATGTAATTAAATAATAAATATATAAATACGTAAAATAATTTCATATTTATAAATCCCGGATCGAATTTTTTTTGGGTCGGATCAGCATAAACCCGGATCCGACCCGACAATATTTAAACAGAATGGGTCGATTTTTCGGAATAATTGTGCGGGTTAAAAATTTATTCTGTTTCATAAGATAATCAGTTCGGATCACGGATCGGATTGAATCAAGATCTGACCTATTTACAAGCCTAGTGGTAGTGGCGAGTAAAAGAGTGATAAATTTTTTTTTATTAATATTTATTTTTAAAAATTTAAAGAGGCGCTAAAAGTAAAGTTGGAAAGCTTTCAATGATAACCTTAAAAATATCTTATTTTTAATGTTAGATAAATTATAAAGATCTATAGGGTCTGTTTGTTTGTAAGGTTAAATTTAACAAGATTAAAATTAAATTTGAATAGAGATATTTTTTTTATTAAAAGTTGTGAATGATGTGAAATAAAATTAGTTATTATATTGAGATATGTGAGGGATGCGATATAAGTTAGTTATTATTTTAGTAATGTATATAGAATGTGAAATAAAATTAATTTTTAATATTAAAATTTATGTGTGATGTGATATATATTAAGTTAAAATTAATCAAACTCGCAGATAAATGGGACCTTATAATTATAAATTAAAATATAATTAAAAATTAGAGAGAATTACATACATATCCCTTAAATTATCTTGAATTACATATTAAATCTCTTATTTTTTAATTTTACAATTTAACCTCTAAATCATCCAAAAATAACATATTTAGGCTTTCTCAAGATTTTCAAAGTATGTTTTTTGATGATTTATAATTATTTGGATGTTTATTAGCAATAATATGTATATACAAATATTATAAATATATTTACAAATACATGTATTCTACTAATTTTTATTTTTGGATGATTTAGGGGATTAAGTTGTAAAATTAAAAAATGAGAGGTTTAATATGTAATTCAAGATGATTTAAAGGGTATGTACGTAAATGCCCCTAAAAATTAATTATAGAGATTTTTCAGTAATAACCCTTATTTAGTTTACCGGCAAACCTCCTGTCACCTGTGGTGTGGTCTGTAAGATCACGGCTCGAGTACCCAACGTCGCCTTGTGCTTCGTCTTCGCTTTCCATCTTCCTCTTCCCTCCAAACCCTGCTCGAGACGGCGGACGATTCCTCTCCGTCTCTATTGTCTCTCATCTCTCGCCGCGAATCCTCCCTCGTGGTCACGGATCACGCGTCCCGTAGCTTGACCTTTGGTGTACGTCTTTCTTCCCGGTGCGAGATCTCCCTTTCTTCCATGGCTCTTCGCGATACGATTCTCCGTCGACGCCAGTCTCCCACATTCTATATTCATCATCCCTGGAGGTCCTGAGGTCGAAGCTGGGCTGGTAAACAATGTCGTTTTTGCGGGATGTTGTGATCTGGGCGACCTTGACGTGTTTGTGGGCATACGGGTCCTGTAAAGTAGAGGAATTCCGGCGAGCGTAAGTGCCTTGTTTCATGCACAATGGTTGCTATTTGTTGTGTTTTGGAGTTAGTGTGTTAGCGTATCAAGTTTCTTTCTTTGCTAGAAATTAGATTTTTTTTGTAATATTCTTAATCTGGACATGTTTTTTCTTCTTGAAACAGATCCAACAATTTAAATTTGGCATTTTAGTTGATCTTTTGGTTCTATTATTGTTGTAGCTTTGCTTTCTTTTCTTTTGTGCTTGATTTTTTATTTTTTATGTGGCAGTGCTCTTTTTTAAAGCAATTTTAGTTACCTGCCCAGTGTACAGGTGCTATCTAGTGCCAGTTGTGCTTTATTGTGGAAGCCTTCTTACGTTCTCTTGGAAATATTTCACATTGCTGTCACATGCTACTAGTGCTACCTTTGAAGTTAATTTTGTAGTAGCCATTTGGTTCACTGTCAATGCTACCACTTTGTTGATTGATATTTGAGGATAACTACTATTTGGGCAAAAATTGAAAGCAAGCACTTTCAATCTAAATGTCGGTTGATTTGACTTCTACTGGAAAGTAGCTGTGCCAGTAGTGAGAGAAAATACAATAAAAGTGACCACTGTGTATAGCATTTGAATCATTATGGTTACTAAAACTGAACAATGCAAATTGATTTTTATTCTAATTAGACGGCACTGCAATTTTGATAATGTTGTATTTTGTGTCATAGTGGACTGGGAAGCTCCACTATTTTGCTTTGCTTCGGGATTTATAGTTAATGCAACAAAAGTTTATGTGCACCATCTATAGGTTCACTGAGTAAATCCTCTTTTCAGGTTTCCTGTTGTGGAGCCAGATTTCGGTCATACGAAGCTTCGTCTTGCAAGAGAAGGTTTGGAGGCAATCCGAAGAATAAAAAATCCTATAGCAGCTCTTTCTGTAAGTTTTTAAGTTTTGTTATTGTCTTTTTTTCAACCCTTCATTATTGTGATCTTGTGAGCTACATGGAGGTGATGTTTGTCATTGTCTTTTGGAATAGTTCAAAACAACGCTATCAACTTATTTGGAGTCTAAATAGGTAACTGAGATGAGTTTTCTAGATGCTTCATTCTTTTCCTTCTGCCAATCTAAATTTTCTTGAAACGTTTGTAGAAGTATCTTAATTTCCCCCCCCCCCCCTTCTCGTAGGAACTATCTGTAATTTTAAGAGGCTTGAGCTATATGGATGTTATGGGTCTCCCTTATGTGTATCTTGCTCTTTTCTCTGTGGGACTATACTATCATGAGGGTGTCCATAAGCCTTGCAAACTTGCCATAAAATTGTGTGCTAATTTGTGATAGTTTGTAGTCCTAGTTTTTAAGTATGTGCTAGTTTGTGAGAGTATTTAGTCCTAGTTTTTGGCCTTTGTGCAAGTACTCATGTGCCTCATGGTTAATTTACTGTCTAAGGCATACCTTTTTAAGGAAGATGGGTCTTTTTTTTTTAATTTTATCTGTGAACATCACAATTTCCTCCATCCCACTTGGAAATTGTGATGGTAGTGTGGTTCGAACTAAGACCCATTGATACTCAGGCAAGCTCCTTCCCTACTGGGTTCAGAGAACACTGCAACAAATAACAAAATCTTTTGAGAGGCTTGAATTAAATAAATGATAGGCATGTGTACTTAAAATGCATGTTGTTTTGCCTTAACGAAACTTTCCTGCTGATCTTCGATGCCTGCTACATAAATAGTATATTTTCTTTGTTCTGGACTCAACATTGATGAATATTTATGTATCTTAATGGCTTAATATTTCCAAATTATGCAAAAAAAATTGTGAAGCTATCTGCCTGCTTCACCTGAAGGACATTGATTTTAAGTTGTCTGTTGTAGTTTTAATGAACCATGTGGTTTACTTGATTGCTTCTGGATTATAATCTGCAATAATAAAAAATCTAACTAGACTACAACATATCCCAGTTTGTGCAAGTTACAAGATTTATTCTTCTCATGAAATATCCTAGAGTAGATTTAAGGTTGTTTGGCCATGTCTTCTTATAGAAGCCTTGTACGTAAGTGTGAGGATCCAAGTTATGAAGTTAGAAAAACTGAGGATAAGATAAAAGTTTACTTGGGACATGATCATTGTACATGGCCTCGATTACTTGTGCTCATAGGGAGGGCTGCTTTAAATAGAGATCAATAGAGAGCAACATTCAATATAGCCAACCCCAATTACTTTTGGAACAATGCTACAAGGCCCCAATTAGCCCTCACAACTAGCCTCCACAATTAGCCCCCAAAGGTTCTAGGACTTTTGGGTATTGACTTTATCCACTAATTGAAGAGATAGTGCATTGTACCATCCCCTTAACTATTGGCTAAAGCCAATACCCAAAGGTCCTAGAACCTTTGGGGGCTAGTTTTGGGAGCTCCATATCGTTTTCTTAATTTTAACATTAACGCTAATTTTTACGCCATGTAGAAGAAGATGAAACGAATGGGTGTCATTTTGGGAAATTTGGGATAGAAGATAGACCAAGAAAGTTAGAAGGTTATCGACAAGGCTAAAGTTTCACTCTCTGTGATGATCTAGCATATTTTAGGCAAGTCATGGCTAGGTCACGATACTACATTGGTTTTGTTAAACAGATAAAATACACGTGATAGGACATGCATTGATGAGTAAGATTCATTTCATATTACATGTGCTTGAAGCATACACCCATGTCTACTTTTTGCAAGTTTTGCCATCCTTTTACTTCTAATGGCCTCAAATGCCATGCTTTTGATTTATTTGATTCTCTAGCTGATTGTATTCGTGCCTGAATATAATTTCCTTTTTGCCCTTTTGTCTTCTCTGTATACTTGACCTGCTACTTTTTCATCTTTTGTTTGGCTTATATAGATTTTCTGGTGTTCCGTTTAGCTCTTACCAACACCTTGTGGTTAGAGGTTTACTATGGATTGTTATGGGACCTTACCCTTTGTTTTACATTATGTCCACATGTCCCATGATGACAGGCCGCTTCGAGGAGATGGGAATTTGACATTAAACTCCTTCTTCCCTTTCTCTACTGTGTATGCAGTAGGGATACAGGAATCTGATCTCTCCAATTCTTGGAGATTTGGTTTTTTGTTTTTGTATGTTTTGGAGCAATTGTCTCATCACTCTCAAGCTATATGAGAACCTAAATTCACAATTATGCATTTTTTATTCTATTTTAACAGTTATATCTTCATTCAGGTTATTGGTCCATATCGCTCAGGAAAATCATTTCTTCTTAATCAACTTCTATCTCTTCCATGTGATAAAGGTTCAGATTATTTATTTTTGGTATTCATTTAACCATTCATCTATATAGAGAGAGAGTGATTTATTCTTACGTTTGTGAATTGGTTCTTTTCCAGGATTTGGAGTTGGACACATGCGAGACACAAAAACAAAAGGTATGTAGGTGATCTCTTCGAAATTCGCAAGTGATTATTGTAGTTCGTAATATTATATGGAAGTTTGTAAGTCAATTAACAAGCAGACTATTTCTTGTAGGGATTTGGGTTTGGGGTGATCCAATTGATCTTGTTATTGATGGAGTAAAAGTTTCGGTCTTGTACCTAGATACTGAGGGATTTGAGAGTGTTGGAAAGTCAAATGTATATGACGACAGGTAGCATTTCAAGCCAAGTATCCCATAATCGTTTACCATTCTTCTTGCCTTATTGTGAGCACTTCACTCGATCAATATTCCTTGAATAACAGGATCTTTGCCCTAGCAACAGTCATGAGTTCTTTGCTTATATATAACCTGCCTGAGACGGTTAGTTCTCTCCTAGACCAAAGTTCTGTTTGCTTGTATTAACTTCAAGTAAGATCTAAATTTTTGGAGTAGTTTTCCAATTTTAACATATTCAAGTGGGCTAATGTTTGGTTTGTATTGTAGATACGTGAGGCTGATATATCACGTCTGTCATTTGCTGTTGAGATTGCCGAGGAATTTTATGGCAGGTTATATTGTTAGAGTATGCAATACATTTCAATTGTTCTATCACTCTATCCTAACTTTTCTCACGTTTTTTATGGGCAAATTTTGGTGACAGGGTCAAGGTAATCTATTTAACTTTAAATTTTAAATACACAGAAATTCATATTCTGTCACCTAATTGAATTTGGTCTGCAGGGGCAAGATGTTGCATTTGAGCCTGCCAAGTTGCTGTGGCTTATCCAACGAGATTTCCTCCGTAAGTTTGTGCCTTTGGGTGCCCATAAAACAGACCAATATATTCAGACGATTTAACATTTATGGTAGAATATTGATTTTAAGGTAGGCCCCGTTTGTCTAGGAGTTTAAAATTGACCTGGTTTAATTTTAACCAGGCATATCACATCACACATAAAATTTAATATTAAAAATTAAATTTATTTCACATCCTACACATATTACTAAAATAATAACTAACTTATATCACATCCCTCACATATTCTAACATAATAACTAACTTTATATCACATCCTTCACATATTCCAACATAATAACTAACTTTATTTCACATCATTCACAACTTTCAATAAAAAAATATCTCCATCCAAATTTAATTTTAACCTTCTTAAATTTAACCTTACAAACAAACACACCATAAGATCCTTTCCTATACCTATTTGTCTGATTGGGTATTGATGGAGAAATCTTTGACATGCAAAATTGCTTGTCAATTTATTATAAGTCCATTTTTTCCTCTCTTGCAGAAGTGCCTTTGTCAATCAAAGGTTGTTGAATTTGTCATTGGTTGTTTAATTGTTAGACTACTACAATTAATGAGCTTCAATGTGAAATATATTAATATTTAGGATAGTGTAGAACTTTATTATGCTTTGTGTCTTCAAAATGGAGTCTTTCTATTTATTTTTGGATGGGCCAACTATTGTATTCGTCCAATTATGCTCTATTAATCTTATTTATCTAAAATTTGTTGTATGAGTACTAATTTTTTTAGACCTATTTTGGAACTTGCTCACAAATGAGCAATGTCACCAACATTCATTTCAAGAATAATGTTGCTACAACAACGACAAAAATACCTAAAACTCAAATTAGTTGGGTTCTACTATTGAATAACAATGTTGCAATCACTAAAATTTCTATGCTTAATGAAGAGCATTTGAAATCTCAAAACAAATCGTAAAATATCTTATTACTAAGATAATTAGAAAAAAGCTTTGAAACCTTAGCAACATGTGTTGTTGGTGACGATAGCCTAAAAATATTTCTTAGATCATAATTTACATATTTATAACAAAGCATTTGTATTGCCTTAAATCTTTATTTTTACATTTTTCTTCTTATAGAATGGTACTTTGGAACACAATGAAGCTGATGTAATTATATTTATCAAGCTCTGCATTAAATTGGCACTTTTGGAGTTTTGACTGGATTTAACCTAATTATTTAAACAAAAAAGGCAGCATGTTCTAATGCAGCATATAGTATTATTTTAGGTTGACATGTCCCGACTCGATATCTGAACCCAATGCAATGGTATATAAGAGCACCTTGGGTCGATGCCACGCTAGTGCAGTTAAGAACACTAATCTATTCTGTTTTATTCAATCTTGTATCACATTTTAAATAGTTAAAAGAATAGTGAGTATATAAAAAGGAATATATAATTGCTAATATCTTCATAGCATCGATCTATTTAACATGATTAAGCAAGGTTCATTTACTATATAGAAATAAGACAAACCAAGTACAGTGCAAAATATGATGTCAACATAAGACAATCTCTTAAAAAGGTTCTTCCTAATTGTTCCTTTTCTTGTGCTCTGCAATGGCTCCAGTACTAGCCATGAAAGGGAATCAATAAACTGAGCCTGGGATTAAGTAGGCAAAAACTACAACATGCTAAAATGAAAATAAATGACGTACAGGCATTCAATAACAATTTTATAGCTAGACAACAGTGTAAGCATAAATATATCAACAACAGGCATGTGTAACAAAAGAATATGATATGGAGTATTATAAGAAAGTTGCAATTTCAAAAAAAATCATATCGTATTGCTTCCATTTTATCTTTATCTTTAATAACTTTTATCTTATAGGCCTTGTTCTCTTGGATTGCAACTAAATTGCCCTTTTGGAAAGTATTTGAGTTATGCAGTTTTGTAAAGTTAAATTGGGCAATATTTCTATAATTGGGACACAGAATGTTACAATAGAGTAGAGAGTGATCATCTGGTGATATTCTAAGAGAATGGAATCACTGGTGCAATGAGCTACTCCTAATAGGATTTTTGGCTTGATAATGAGTGGCGAGAGATGCACAAGTCACATGGTTTCCTAAAGCTAAAGTAAATAATACATCTACATTTGGAACATGAGATGTTACACCCTAATTTAAACATCATATAATATATTTGAGTTGTAGACAAAGATGTAATTGCAACAAGAAACCTTATTTTTAATCCATTGTGGCTTTGTATAACTAGACATTCTATTCTATAATTCTTCACTAAGTTCCACGAGTCTATAACCAAACCTTTACTTGGTTATATGTCTATTGCACAAATCCTTATACTTGTGTTTAGTTCATCGTTTAATTCCAATTTAAGCTTGATTAGGGTTTCCTTAATATCCTCTAGCACAATTTGAATAGACAGTTTGTTATTCCAAATTTCAGATTTCATGCTTTCAACCAACTTTGTGTTAAATCAACAACATGACGTTTCATAAAAACTATAGGCAATTATGGTGTCAAGTTTGCAGACAGTAATATGTTTAATTCGGAATGACCAAGCACACTTCATGATTTCAATTAAATTAAAAATGCTGGAAATATCAAAGTATAGAATTCTCAGCATGCTCACTATTATCTTTTTTCCCTAACAAGCAACAACAAACCGAAAACTAATTCAGCACAGAGATAGCTAGAAAATCACAAGTTAGATTAAGCATGCCAACTTTATACTTATTCACTGTTGCTTGAAGAAAATGCAGGAACTAGCTGAAATTATGTGAAATAAGAAGTTGCCATTGATTTTTCCTGCCCATCTATCTCTTCAATTCCATGCAAGCTTCCAAGTAAATCTTTACCTGACCGTCCCTTTCCCTCTATCGGCCAAGCTAAGGAGGAAAATGGAAAATTTCCCTAAACGCTATATCTGCTTTTTCAATTTTTTTAACTTCATCCAATTGTCTCTTTAGGATGAAGCCAAATCTTTAGTGCCTTTCACATATCCAATGCATGATGATCTACTTGATAGCTAACTTGACCAAGTTAATCTCCTTTAATTAGAAATAAATAGGTCTAACTAAACTCATTTAAGCTAGTTTAATCTCTATTAACAAAAGCACCTAGAAATTTTCCCCTTTCTGAATTAAAAATTTCAAGTTCTAGCCTAATATAAATAAATATTCTCATAATAGCATACATAAATATATTAAAATCTAACACGCTATATTTTTGATGTTTCCTGCAGAAGGAAAATCTGTTCAGCAAATGGTACATGAAGCTCTCCAGCGAGTCCCAAATGCTAATGGTTAGTTGGCTGAAGCTTGTTTATTTCTGATGATATCATATTATGTATTTACTTAGCTTTTTGGATTTTACAGGAGACAAGTATATTGATCAGGTATTTGTTTGCTGATTATTTTTTTCTAGTCCTCAACTATAAGCTCTCTTCTCACTCAATTTCTGGAACTTCTGGTAATAGGTTAACCAGATTAGGGACTCTCTAGCCATTATGGGACATAATAGCACAGCCTTTAGCTTGCCACAGGTAAGCATTCCTCATCTTATTGATTGGTATCATTTCTTTCATTCGTGGAAAACATAGACAAATATCTTGCATCTAATTGTCCTGGCTTTTATTTAATGAAAATTAGCAGAAGTAAAATTTAACCCCACTGTTTGACAGTCTTGGTTGTAATCCTATCCTGAATCTTTCAATGCCTGCATATTGCATTGGAAGCAACATTTTGGAACTTGGAACATAGAGTTATGTTGCTTATATTTTGTACTAAAGAATTTAAATTCTGAATTCTAGACTGCAAATATGACCTTAGACAGACTATAGAAATTGGTGCAGCTTTATTATTTGATGGGGGTTAAATTATAGTTGTGTTTCCATGTTATTAAAATTTTTAATTATGGCATGCAAGGGAATATGAAGATTTGTGTTTCATATGCTGGTTGATCTTTTGTTTTTGGAAAGTATCTCATTCTTCCCAAGATTCTTTTGATATTTAGTAAATATGAAGATTAGGTGAAATACTGTTGTAAGAAGGTGAGTAGGAACTAGGGTGCTTGTACGCGCCTAGTAAAATAATAATCACCTTGTGCACTTACATTCAATTTCTCAATTGACTATTTAGTCTGGTATCTAGTATTTCATGGAGTTCATGTTGTCAAAAGAGGTGTGACAGAATTTATGGTAGTCATACGTATTGAACTGTTCAATGCACAAGTTATCAATTGACTTGCGTACCGTTTCTGTAGTTGGGCATGAATATTTTGAAACAATGCTGATTTGTGATATGCGGTCTTTCAGCCTCACTTGCAAAGGACAAAGCTTTGTGATATGAATGATAGTGAACTTGACGAGTCATATGTTGAGAAAAGAGAGCACCTGAAGAAACTTGTGGCATCGATTATTCATCCGAAGATTGTCCAAGGGAAAACTCTTAATGGGAAGGAGTTTGTATCTTTCCTTGAGCAGGTTAGCTCTTCTTTATTACCCCATTTTTTCATTTCAAAATTGGGTTGAGTAACTCAGATGCATGCATAGATGACATTTTCATTATCTGGCTTCCAATCTTTCTCAATGACGTTTCAATTGGTCCCCAGATTCTTGAGGCGCTTAACAAAGGGGAGATTCCATCTACTGGTTCTCTTGTTGAGGTTTTCAACAAGGTGATTTTGGAACAGTGCTTAAAATTATACAATGAACAAATGGACAGGTTGCATCTTCCGTTACCTGTGGAGACACTGCAACATTCTCATGACAAATCAAAATTTGAGGCCAAAAAGCTCTTTGATGAGCAGCATTTTGGGCGCCATCATGCCGACCAATCTGCCATCAAGCTGGAAGAAGGAATGCAAAAGGTATGATATTGCTTATCTCAACAACAAAATCCAATAGTTGTAAATTTGGTTATCAAATCAAAATTTGGAAAATTTCATTAGCGTGTAACACAGTTATCTTACCAAGGTTAGTCAAGTTTTTCAACCTCTTTTATAGTAATCACTTAAAGCTTTCTTTATAAACTTTTCCGTTTTTTACTATTTGATTTTTCTTTCCCAAATGAAAGGAATATACTGTATCATCAGCCTGGACTTCTTCTTCTTACTCTTTCTCACATTTCAGTTTAGAGAGAGACAAAATATCCTAAACTAGTAGGCTTTTTCATCCAAGGACAAAATATCCTAAATCAGTAAACTCGTTCATTTAATAATATGCTTATGTAGGAAAATATGAGTACCATATTGCCATTTTTTAACATTAACCGCTAAACCTAACCTTTTTTTTTTCCTGCCACTCCCCTTCAAGCGAAGCTGGAGTAAACACATTTAACATGCCTAGCTTGCTACAAAGAGTACTAAATCTGTTAGGTCCAAGCGCTTTTGCGAAAATATTTGCAATCAGATTTTTTGTGGTGGTATAGGGAGTAATAGAATTTTTGTAGAGCACGACATCATGAAGAAAGTGATGTCGTGCTTTTGCAGTAACTAGTAAAATGCTTTTGCAGTAACTACACGAAAAATATTACTGTTGTGTAAATTTTAATGATGAATAAGAATATTTATAAATATAACAACACTTATATATATATATATATATATATATATATATAATAGTAAATCTTGCATTATGGCTTTGCTATTTTACATATATTAAAGCTTGGTTGGGTGATAGTAGGGGTGGCAATATATGACCTGACTCACGAACTTGGCCTGAACTCGACCCTGGAATTCTGAGTTTGGGTCATGTATTTTGACACAAAGAGTTGACTAATTGACTCATCGCTTTATTAATCAGGTTGAGCTATTTAAGGCAGGTTGAACCCAATCGGTCAACCTGGTCTGTCATCCCTTATAAGTATTTAAACTTAAACTCAAAATAATAGAAAAATCAAATCAATAATCCTACCACCAAGCATTTAAAAGCACTTTAAATATGGAGTATAAATATTTTCTCTTTTGAATTAACCATAAAAAAAGCTTTCATTATAAAGCTATTAGTCAAAAGAATGAGTTCCATCAAACAACAAATTAAGTTCAAGTCATTTTAATTTTTATTATAAAAATTGATCAGTTTTGATGTATATTTCAATAATATGCATCTCATCCATAAAACTTGCTATTGCATCCGGAAAAATAAATCTTAAATTCAAACTTTTGTAAAAATAAAAATCCTTTGTATAGTATTATGTTTGATATATGACACATTATTAATATTTAAATTTAGTGATTATAATTTTTTAAGAATTAATATTTTTTAATATGATGGTTTGAATGATGATTATGATTTTGTATTTATATTTTAAATTTAAATTTAGTATTATGGTTGCTTGTTTCTCATAGATATTGATGATTTGAAAAACTTTATGTTGAATTGATGGTTTTCATTTATTTATTATTTAAATGATTTTATTTAGGCTTTTAACCATTTGTTTGATATTTTTATATTTAACTTGCTTAGGTTTTATGGTTTTATCTGATCTTGTATAGTAGACGTTTAGTATTAAATTTTTATGTTTGTTCTATTTCAAAAAAAAAAAAAAATTTATGTTTTGTCTGCCATTTTATTGTTTATTGTTATGATATACATTTTCAATTTATCATCAGTTTTTGGTCGAGAAGCTTTAATTTTTTTCATTTTTATTGTGATAAATTGTACAGATTTGTATGTCATTTTAGTTAGATTTTAATAATTTTAAAATCTTCATCAAAATCTTTTATCTTTGTTTTTTTTACTCTTCTTCTACATATCGTGTTACTTAAATTACTTTACTTTGTTTACTTATATTTTTTATTTTTTTACTTATTTCATATTTTTTTTATTCAATTATTTGTATCTTCTAGTAAATGAAAGTGAAAAAAGTGCATAATAAAAATTTTCTTTTTTTTAAGAAGACGCTGAAAGTGTGAGTTATATATTTAAATAACTTTAAAATATTTTCATAAGATTTCATTAAAATTTATTTTTTCAAGTATTATATATAGCTTAATTTTTTGTCATTGTTATAGAGATTATTTTGAGCATGCAGATTATTTTTTGACACTTTTATTTGTTATTTTATTTTTTTTGAATTTTGAAACATAATCATTTCAAATATATAAATAAAATAAAATTCTTTATATATTTTCAAAGTATATAATATTTCTTGATTCTCATATAAGTCATCACACTTGGCAAAAATGGAGAACATGTTGCATGACACTTGGTGCCTCATAGCATACACAAAGTCCACATTGCTTCAGGCTCTCCAAATTTGAGAAAATTTAAAAATAGTGAGATGGTAAAAATGAAAAACTAAAATTTTAGCAATGTTACTTTGGAAACTTCAAAAGTCAAGCCACTTGCAACTCTTTTAATAATATAGTATACATAGGGTTGTTGGCAGCATAAATGCTTTATTGGTTATTGCAATATATACTCAAAAGTTCACTATGTTTAATACCAAAGTCTTTGATTAAAGCTTTGATCCACATCATCTCATATGTTGTATGAGCCATTGCTCTATATTTTACCTTTGCACTAGGCGGAATCACCACAATTTATTTCTTAGTAATCTTTATGTCACTAGGTTGTCACAACTATAGAATCCTAAACTGTATCTGTTGTCACTCACAATCCTAGCATACTCGACATCAAATGAGGCTTTGTGCATAAATGCTTGTTATTCCCATATGGCAATCTCTTTCTTAATGCCTTTTTGATGTAATGTATGATTCTCAAAATAGTTTTGCAATGACACATGTTTGGTTTTTGCTCGAATTGGTTGCCCTTGCCTACAGCAAATAAGATATTAGTTCTGTTGACTAAGTTAGACAAGTATTCCAATAATTATCTGATAATGACAACAATCACTAAAATCTTCACCACCATCATCAACTTCAAATGATAACTAAGTCATTATAGGAGTATCCGTAGGTTTATGTCCTAACAAGCCAACGTCATTAAGCAAATCAGTCATGTACTTCGTCTATGACAAGAGAACTCCTTTGGAGGTACAAACAATCTCAATCCCCAAAAAGTATTTAAGAAATTCTATATCTTTGGTTACAAAGTGACTTTTTAGATGTGTCTTAATTTTTTCAATGCTGGTCATGTTAATCTAAGTCGATAAGATATCAACTTAAATGACCAGAACTACCATTCCTGTACATGGTGATCAAAGATGGATTGGTTCGCCTTGCTAATCTTTAGACCAATGTCCTCAACATTTTATGTAGTTTCTCAATCATGCTTGGAGTCTCTATTTGGGGTTATAAATGGCTTTATTCAGCTTGTGTATCAAATTCTCCTATTAACATAATACGGAGATTGTTGATAGGTCTTCATAAAAGAAGATACTCTTGAGATCCATGTAAAATATATCCCAAGATAAATTAACATTAATAGAAAAAATTATTTTGATAGAGTTAAATGGCGCAACAGGAGAAAGGTTTCCAAGTGATCTACTTCATATTTGTGGCTGTAGTCTTTGTTAACAACACAAGCTTTACATCTCTCAACTAAACCATGTGGATGATACTTACGACAGCGTACGGGCCAAGCTCTATAGGCATAGACACAAGCTCTTTAGTGTTACAAGCTAATAAGGAGATGTCTCAGCATGCATAGCTTATATCCATAGTGAATCAGACCTGACTTAATATGTCTTAGGAATTGAGTTGGTTGACAATTAGTCAAAGGATCGAAACAAAGTTGGTAGATGATCAGAGGAGACAGTGGTAAAAAAGGTGAGTTGGTAGAAGACACATATGACACTAATGGGAAATAAGGGCATAGCTCAATGGTGATATTAGAAGACACATAGTAATGAATAGAGACAACTTTGTAATATCTACCTCTTTTGTGTGCTATAATACCTATGATACATGAAATTGATCTAGGAGGTTGCTTATCATGACCTAGACCTAATGCATGGGCAAAATGTAAACTCCCATACATACACGGGGTAGGACCATAAGGTTACCTTCAAGGTACATGATAACAAAGGGAGAATTGTCACCGAGGATAGAAGAAAAAGCATGTTTAGTAAGATATACCAATATACGAAAAACATTAGCTTAAAATGTCATAAGACATGCTTATAAAACAGGATGAGCTTGGTGATATCGAGGATGTGGCTTTTCTTATGTTTTGCAACTCCGTTTTGTTTAGATTTGCAAGTATAAGTTGTTTTCTGAACAATACCATTAATAGTACAAAATTATTGGATCGAAGATACTCAAAGTCAATTTTCAAGATTTTAGTAGAACTATCAAGCTATTTTTCATCTCATTATAATAGATTTAGAATACATTGGAAATATTAGACCTACACTTTAACAAAAAATTTCGAGCCATATTAGTGTGGTCATCAAAGAAGATTGCAAAGTTCTTATATCTCCAAAACAATAGGATTTGGTTGATCAAGAAAAAAAAAAAGGATTTGAACCTAAATGTCAAAATGGGATAAAGAGAAAGGAGAAGAGATACAACTATGAGAGTTGTGAAGGAAGGAAACACGATAGTTTCCTTTTTCACGGGTCTCATATTCGGTAGGAGATGAAATGTGCGGTGAAATAAATTCCTTAATTTGGTTATAGGCTGGATGGCTAAGGCGGTGGTTCCACTAGCATGATGTAGTGATCAAGATCTGGGAGACACAAGTAACAGGAGCAGAAAGGCAATAGACTACATCAGACTCAACAGTCCTGCCAATCATTTGCTTCAGCTTTAGATCTTTTATGACACAACGCGAAGAGAAATGCGTTACAGATATGAGAAGAGGCATCTAAATCAAAGATCTAAGACATATCAACAATGGTAGCCGATGCAAGGCTAGAAGTAGAAGCTAGTGTAGCATTTGAGGCAAATGAGCTTGAAGTAGTTGCTTATACTCGATCTAGGAGTTAGTCATAGTGGAAGAGGCCTCAGAAGGAATATCAAAAGTACGGCTAGCGCAAGAGCAACATGCGAGGGTGAGCTATACAGGTTTGTGAGCTAGAAAGAGTTGAGAGCAGCATGCAGGTGGGTGAATGGCATATGAGCAGAGGGAGCCGCGGTTGCGTTGGAGTTTGGATGTGGGTGGCTGGGCACTAGTGCATGCGCAGGGTGTGGGCACGATTTCGAAGCCGGGGGCAAGGTAGTTTGGCATGGGTGTTGGTGCTAGGGCTGTTTGGCAGGTGGCACGAATTGGAGGTGGGGTCATCGAGCGATGCATGAAGGGTGAGATAGTCTATGAATTGGGAAAAGGAAAACAAAAACCTTAAACTATTTCATTCAATAATAAGCCTATATATAGGTAAATGAGTTGAATGTGAGCTATGAAGATTAAGTACGATATGACGATACAAATACAATATGATACGAGTACATCGATTCGAAAATGATACGGTGATACAACAAACTTAAAAAACTAGGATACAGATATGTCAAAATATAGGTGTTATATATGTATATAATATGTTATATTCTCATATATAATGTGTAGTTTTATAGTAGATGAGAATAACTTATACATCTTGTTGCTATACATTTTAAAAATATCTTTTAAATTTTCTTCAAATTAATTATATTTTTACAAACATTTTTGATATCACTAAAAGCAATATTATGGACAATTCAATTTGAAAAAATAAAAACATCATTCAATAGTTATTAAATTTTTAAAAATTTAAATTTAAAATAATGTCATAGAGTTATATTATGTTGAAGATTTTGCTCTCTTAATTGTAGCTATCCTTTCATTGTTTTGGATTTTAAAGCTGGATTCACTTTGTTTTAGAATTATGTGAAAGAATATTACATTTGTGAACTTTTTTTTCATAATCTATTCTCTTTGAAAAGCCCTACCTGTCTATTATCCTTTTTCTAAAATTTTTATTTTCTTGCTTTTATCTTATTACTGTCGCTGGTGTGGCAAAGGTTAATGATGTGTAGTAGTTATTCAATCAACATTTAGTTCTATTGGATCTAGGAATGAGTGTAAAGGTGGGGGTGAATAGATCCTAATAAATTTAATTTACTTTAATATATATATATATATATATATATATAATTTATTATAATTATAGTGCAATCAACTTAGTATCAAGTTAGGAATGAGATGAACAATAAATTCAAGCGGAAGTAATAACGAAAGTGCAAGTAAATAAATGAGACCAACATATAATGTGGTTCAATTCAACCTCGAGCCTACATCCACCCAAACCCAATTTAACTATCCAATTATATAGAATCATCTCTTTGGTCAAAGGCGGAGAAACCCGTACATAGTCTTCTTCACTCGAAACCCCCTCTTCATTCGTGGAATAATTCTTACCTCTTCTCTTCACTCAAGGGGCTCTTCTCACACCTTAGTGTGAAGGATCCTTAAAGCACCTCTAATCATTTTATTAAAGGTTGTCCTCACTAATCAAGTGAGAGATCAATAAAAGCAATATAATGCAAGAATATACAATAAATATAAATAGATTATCTCTCCTTTCTAGTATTGCACTTTGAAAAGTTTGGAGAGAGTGGACCACAAAGATGAGCACTTGGATGCTTGATCTTCACTAATTGTCTTCTAATATATCCTCACTTACAAGGGGGATTAATTCTCAGTAAAAGAGGTTCAAATAACAGCTTAAAATATTATCAAGATATCCCAAATTCACTTAGCTATTTATATAGAAATGGTCTCCAACTTTTAGTAAAATTAGCTTAGAACTGTCTCTGATCGATCAAACAACTAATTGTTGAATCATCAACAGTCACATTGCAGACTGCTTTGATTGATCAACCTAAATTGCACTCTGCCAACGATCGATCATCCTTTGAACGATCAAATGATTGATCAATAGCTTGAAAACAACAACTCTCCTTTGGTGGATCCAATTTTTATTTAATCGATATAAACTTACTCCAGCCATTATCCAACGATGTTCTAAGTGCTTATAACATGATTCATATATCTTCTAACACTCTAAGGATAATGTTACAATAATTTCTACACATATTACAAAACCAAAATATAATACAATAATAAATGTATTGGTTATTTTCTCTTCATCTCCACTGCTTGCATTTAAATTTTGATCACACCATCATTTTACATATCAAGCTTGAGTCATTCTCAAACTCTTTTTACTTTAAACATTGTGTGGAGCACCAACTTGGCAAGAGAATCTCCACGCCTACACACAAGCTCAGTAAAGGGATTAGTTCACTACTAGTTTAAATATAGTGGAAAACATTAAAACACGTGATTATATAATAATCACTATGAACTTATCAACAATTTCTTTATTTTTACTTCTTGTGAATGTAATTTAACATGTTTGATGAAGGAAACATCAATCGTGTCTTATCAATTTTCAATTTGCTGAGAAACCAAAAAAGTCAAAATTTTCTAATTTAAATTGTTGACATGTTTGGCCTTCTCACTAAAAATGCCTTCTAACATGAGTAGGCACTGTGATTAACTGTTTGACTTTTCATGAGTTGTGCTCCAGTTCTTGCGACTAAAAATTTGAATTTTTTTTCTTCATTTATGCTCAGGTTTATAAAAATTTCATTCTGGCTAATGAATATAAGTCTTCAAAGTTATGCGAGGCATTGTTCATGAGATGTGAGGATAAAATGGACCAGCTTCAGGCATTGAGGCTCCCATCAATGGCTAAATTTAATGCTGGATTTCTTCAATGTAATGAAACTTTTGTAAAGAAGTGCGTTGGCCCTTCGAAAACAAGCTATCAGCAGAGGATGTCTAAGGTTTGCATCTCCTTCTACCCTTTTCTTTGATGTAGTCGTGTCTTAGTTTGTGGGCCTTTTTGTGACATTGCACTGAGCGAAATTTGCACTGGCGGGAGTCATAGCTACACCTATGCAGAATTTATTTTGTGAACATTCTTTAGATTCTGAAAATGTAGTTTGCCAAAAAAAAAAGAAAAAGAAAATGTAGTTTGACATCAGGGAAATGCATGTGTGACAAAAATGCAAAATTTTGCATTTGTTTTACTTGAAGTGGAATTCTATGAACGATCTAAACTAGAATAAATGAATTATCACGTTGAGCATGCATATCTTCTTAAAAAGAAGAATGTATATTCTCCTTCAGAATGAAAATATCCTTTAATTGAATTCTTATTCCCTTGATATTCAACTTCTCCTAACAAAATTTAGGGAGAATGTCATCTAGGTCCCTGACATTTGGGGGTATCATGTAGGTCCATGATTTCAAAACTTTTCAATAAAGTCCCTAAGGTTGACATTAATATTTCAACTAGATCTTTTTTACTTATTTTGATTTTTAAATCTTTTAAATAAAAATTTATATTTAAATTAAATATATATAGTTATAAAATTATAAAAATATCCTTGATTCCCGCCTTCGATAGGTGTTGCAATGTGCTGCTGGCGCAATTGTCACAATTGCTCTGATACCATAACTGTCACAACCCGAGATCTAAATAAATGAACTCCGTGTTGTGAACTGTCAATGGTCAATCATTTAGCAGCGGATGCTTATAAAACTATCATCATCTTAACGACTAATCAGAGCAGCTAAACAACCTCTGCAAAAAAAAAAAACAAATTAAATATATAACCACCAAAAGTGTATAATATCATATTCCGAATATTTACAGGATACATCAGACAAAGTCACATCTTTAACATACAAAATGATGTTTGTCTGTCATGAGTCCCAAAAATATTTATACAAGTCTTAATCACACATCTACAAGATGTCACATAACTGACAAAAAAACATCACCTCCTATCAAGAGGAGAAGCTCTCCTAAAGCTTCCAAAAAGAGCAGTAAGACTCCAGTTCCAAGTATGGCTCTCAATCTGAAAATTTTGGTGTAAAAAAGTGAGCTTACTACTCAGTAAGAGGACTATTCATAGCAAATAAAATGAATACATAAAGTTACTTAATTTATCAAATCAGTCTTTCATAGTAACTTTTTAAAACACACAGTAAGATAATTCACACAAGCGGATGAAATGCATATGAAATGCAATACATATATATATAACTTACTGGCCAGAGGTTTCAGGTATCCTCTTTCGAGGAAAAGATACATATTCTAGTCAAGATTTTGCTCCCATATTCAGATCCTGTCATGGGCCATATAAAATGACTTCCAGCACCAAAGAAGTCTATCTACATGACGAGTTACGGTGCTCATATTTCAAACTTGAAATGAAATCCCACAATTTACTTGACTAGTCTTCACAGCATTCTTGAAATCCAAACAGATAAGCATTTTGCAAATATGTAATAAATATGTTCCATGTGTTAATCAAATATTTCTTTATCCATATATAATGTTCTTATGTGAATCTTATGTGAATGAATTTGAAATTCAAACCTCTTTTAGGGAAGACATCAAAACATATCAAAACCTTTTTTAGTTAATAGAAATCCTTTTAAATCAAAATCAGAATGTTCATGTTATTTAACACATGAAAACTAAGCAAAGTCGATAAATTCATAGACATAAGCCATGAAAATCCACTTACAAAAAGCTCTAATTCAATCCGTTGAATTCCTCTTTTCTTTCCCTTCCGTCTTTTCTTTCTTCTCCTTCTTCTTTTTCTTTTTCCACTGGTTCCAGCAGCTGGCGCTGCTGCTGCTGCTGTTTGCTTTGGGTTGGCGGAACGGAACAGAGGAGACGGAGAAGGCAGAGGCGGAAAACAGAGGAAAAAACAGAGCAATTACCCCCCTTTTCTTTTTGGCTGCCACACAGCAGAGAGCGAAGAGGAGAGGGGCGGCTGAGCGCTGGCGGGTTGCTGGTTGCTGCAGCCGGCAGTCCCCAAACTTATCCTTTGTATTTAAAGGAAAATTGCAAATTAGTCTCCCAACTTTCATATCCTTATAAATAGGTCCAAAAGCTTTTATGTTATGTCCAAAATCATTCGTTTTAGATCCTTTCTTATTTCACTTAATTCTAAACCTTTACCAATATTTTCTATTTCAATCCAACTAGGTTATTACAGCAATTGCGTAGCTGCGCAAGGCCACCGTGCTAGTGTTGTGCATGCTTGCAACTGTGCATGGTCTGCACGGCGGGGCAGCCCTACGCATGCCCCCGTGTACAGCCGCTTGTGTGAGCAGAGTCGGCATGCGTGACAGACTATGCGCGCAGGTCTTGTGTGACGGCAGGTCGCGACACCATCCAGAGGTGAAAATTGAGGGTATTTTTGTCATTTTATAAATACCTATATTTAATTTAAATATAAATTTTATTTAAAAAATTAGATTAAGTAAAATAGACCTAATTGAAATATTAATGCTAATTTTAGGGATCTTATTAAAAGGTTTTTGAAATCATAGACTTATTTAATATTACACTCAAATTTCAAGGGCTTATATAATATTTACCCCAAAATTTATATCCTCGAAGTGAACATCAACTTCCAAGGATATTCTGTTTCAAAAATTATTGTTTTGGGGTGTGAGGGTTAAACGTGATCAAATTTTATGGAATATGTGATGGGTGCCAAAGAATTGTACATCAGTGAGCACGGTTAGTAGATAACCTTTGCATTGTAACAAATTGTTTGTTCATTCAGATGCTCAGGAAATCTCGAGCACTTTTCATCAAAGAATATAACAACAAGCTCTTCAATTGGCTGGTGACTTTCTCCCTGGTGATGGTTGTAATTGGCCGATTTGTTGTAAAGTTCTTTTTGCTTGAGATTGGTGCTTGGGTCATGTTCATCTTCCTGGAGACTTACACACGGATGTTCTGGACTTCGGAGTCTCTCTATTACAATCCTGCTTGGCATTTTATTGTCGCCACTTGGGAAACTATCGTTTACAGCCCTCTATTAGATCTTGATAAGTATGTTCTCTACCCACTCTTCTTGATTTCTCGATTCGCAATTTTTACTGCTCCATTACAAGAAAGCTAAACTTGCTCCGATTGCTTAGATGGTCAGTTCCCATTGGGCTGTTTCTCCTTGTGTTTATCCTATACTGGCGTTGCTATGGGAGAAGGAAACACAGTGCGAGACCCATTTTGCCTATATACAACAGTTCTCATAAAGGGGGATCGAGCAGGCCGAGATCAGACTAATCTCCTAATTTTTCGCCGATTTCTGGTTTTTTGTATCATCCAGAGAAGGCATGTTGTCAGTGGAGATTTGTCAGTAAGATTAGTTCGATTCATTCTGTGTTGTATAGAATGAAATTGTGCTACAATTCTTTCTTTTCCATTATTTATTTACAGGGTGCTCATAATGGTGTAATGCCTGGGAATTATAAGCTTTAAACTTTATATGGTTTTTTTTTTATACATAACTTCCTGTGTTATTGGCGGTTTCTATAAGAAAGAGATAAATGCATTGATCTTGAATTTCTGTTCTAACAATGTTGAAAAAAGTGTTGTTTGGTGATTAATTTCAAGACATTTGAAGTCGGGCTATTTGGCTAGGGTTGTGTGGCGGGTTACGTTAAGTAGCTTGGATTACAATAGACATGGTTTTTACGACTAGATAGAGTAGTTTTCGTTCCGAGTTGAGGACAAGTGTTGCCTTACTTAATTCTGGTTAGACATGGCACTTATTGGTGCATTAGAATATACAGGGTAACTTCATAATGAAATATTATGCTATTACTTTTTTTTTTTGTTGATTTTGATAATATTGTACTTCAAATCTTTAAGTCTGTTTGTTTTAAAATTAAAAATTAATTTGATTTAATTTTAATTTAACATATTATATCACACATAAAATTTAGAGCAAATTTCACCCAGGTCCCTGAATTTAAGGGTTATTATCACACATCCACATTTTTTAAATTTTATCTTCGGGTTCCTTAGATTTTTAAAAAACAAGGATCCTTTTTTTATTTTTTTATTATTAAAAAATATATAAATTATCATTATACCTTTACCCTCACTCTCTCATCAAGATCCGGCAGCCGCGCCGAGCAATCTAAAGCGCCGCACGCGCCGCTTCTGGCAGACCTGGCCCGGCCGCACGAGACCGGCCGCCCGGCATGCAGCGGCCGCGAGGCGAGCCTGCAGCCGCCAGCCGGCCCGGCTGTTCTCGCCGGCCGCCGATGAGCCCTGGCGGCCCGCGCGCGCGCAGCGAGGCAGCCGGGCCATTGGAGGCCGCTGCGAGCCGCGCGCCGCAGGCGGTCCGGGGCTTGTGGGGCGCGGCGCGGGCTGCGGGGCGACGGCGCGGGTCTGCGCGGCGGCGGTCCGGAGCGACGGCGCGGGTCTGCGCGGCGGCGGTCAGGGGCGACGGCGCGGGTTGCGCGGCGGCGATCGGGAGTGCGGCGCGGCGGGACGCAGGCCCACGGATTCTGGAGGAGTGAGGGAGGGTAAGGGTATAATTGTAATTTGTATATTTTTTAATAATAAAAAAATAAAAAAGGACCTAGATGATAATTTTTGAAAACCTAGGGATCCCAAAGATAAAATTTTTAAATCGTGGACCTGTGTGATAATATCCCTTAAACTCAGGGACTTGGGTGAAATTTGCCCTAAAATTTAATATTAAAAATTAATTTTATTTTATATTTTATATATATTACTAAAATTTATAATATTTTAGTATCGAGTTGTGGGTAAAATTTTAGTACTTATATCTGTCCCATTAGGGGCGGGTCGGGGCGGTTTAATCGGGTATGAGTACAAATTGTCACCCCTATAATTGTCTTCTTTCATCACCTTACAATTGTGAGCTAATCTTGTAACAAAATAATTTAATTTATGTTTCTCCACTTTTTTTTTTTCCTTCAACTTCATTTCATTCCTAAATTTAAATATACTACAACCAAAAAAGTTTTTGAAGATGTTTCATATTAAATTCAATTTACTGAAAAATCACTCAAAAAAATGCCACATCATGCAGTAATATTAAACAAAAAAGGGCCACCTGTCAACTGCCCAAAATCATATAATGGATAAATGCTTTATCAATTAGTCAAAATAAATTTTTTCAGTGGATGGATAATCTTTTAGCCTCGTTTATTTTTAAATTAAAAATTAATTTAATTTAATTTTAATCAGACATATTATATCATACATAAAAATTTTATATTAAAAATTAATTTTATTTCATATTTTACACACATTATTAAAATAATAATTAAATTATATTATATTTTTTACATATCTCAATATAATAACTAATTTTATATTACATCCCTCACATATCCTAATATAATAACTAATTTTATTTCACATCATTCATAATTTATAATAAAAAATATCTCTATCCAAATTTAATTTTAACTTTGTTAAATTTAATCATATAAAGAAATAGATCCTTATTGTTGATATTTTAGCCGTGTAGCATTATTCATGCCCAAATTCATAATAAGTGTAAACTAATTATAAAAAATATTTACATTTATGTAATTTCAAGTTCATTGTGAAATTTTAAAAAAAGGCTTTTTTGAGAAAGCTTTTATATAGCAATTTCATTCCAATATGATAAAACGTTTTTGCTTTGGAACATTTAACATTTGAGCTGCTATTGCCCGCCCTGCCCTCTGACACCACCCCCCTCCCGGGCCCCACCCCCTTCCCCTCCCAATTTTCAATTTTATTCTTTTTCTTTTATCTAACTTATTTAATATATTTTTCTTATTTTATTAATTTAATTAATTAATTAATTTTTAATATTTTTTTCTACTTTATTTATTTAATATTTTAGATCTTTTTATTTTTAAATTTTTAATATTAAATATTTTATTATTAAATTTATACTTTAAATCTTTTATTCCTACTTCAATTATTTTATTTCTTTAATTATTTTTCTCTTTATATTTATATTTATATTTATTTCTATTTTACTTGTTATTTATTTTTGTGTTTCTTTTTTTTATTTATGTAATTTTTTTAGTTCTTTTATTTCTTTAATTTTTTTTACAATAAATTTTTATTTGTGGTAAAAGTAATTATATATATAACTTGCAAACAAACATATTTTTCAGAACAAATCAAATATTATTTTAGCCATATATAGGGAAGAGTACATGGAATAAGAAAAGTAGAAAAATAAAAAATAAGTAATTACTTCATTAAATTTAAGGAATAAGAAAAATATAATAATCAAATTAAATAAAAAAGTAATTAATTAAAGAGAGTGATCTAAAGAATATATTAAATAAATAAAGTAGAAAAAAAGATATTAAAAAAATTAATTAATTAAATTTAATGAATAATAAAAATTATTAATTTAATTTAATCAATAAGAAAATATAATAATAAAATTAAATAAAAAAAGCCATTAATTAAAAAGAGTGATCTCGAAAATATTAAATAAATAAAGTAGAAATAAATATTAAAAAAAATAATTAAATTTAATAAATAAAAAAAGATATTAGTTAAATTTAATAAATAATTTATTATTTAAAGGGAAGATGACAAAATTGAAATTTTAGAGGGGAAGGGTGGGGTTTAATTATTTAAAAGAAAGAGGGCAAAATTGGCATTTTAGGGGGAGGGGGGTGGGGCCCGGTGGGGGGGGTGGTGTAAGGGGGGCAATAGCAATTTGCTTTAACAATATTAATCATGAAATAAAAAAATATTAATCATAACAAAATTGATAAATAAAACTTAACATAAAAATGTTACCAATATTTTTAAAAAACTTGAAATACTATTATAAAAATTTAGATACTATTATTTATTTATTGATTTTATGCACAGATTAGGTATAACTATTTTTTAAAAAAATAAAAAACTTATAAAATTTTTAATACATCAACTAATTTTATTTAATATTCTAACAATTAATTTATTTTATTTCTCATTATATATATATATATATATCTAAAAAAAATTATATTTTTTATAAAAAATTAAAAAAATATTCATACTTATTTTGGACATGAACCAAGAAGGAGCTAAATTTATTATAATGTTTAGTTTATATTAGATAATATGAAAATATAAATCAATAAATTATGCTCAAGCTCTTGCATAATTTATTTAGAATCATTTAAAAAGTTTCACTCAGATATAAATATGTTATATTATATGAGAAATATTAAGAAAAATTTAACTTAGAGATAAAATAAAATGGTTTTTAAATTTATTAAAGTAGGATTTAATTTTGCCTAAAAATAAATTTGCCAACTGCAATGGAAAGTAGAGGAAGCATTGTTTTTGGACCGAAACACCCTCACAGTTTTTCATTTATTACGGTACCTTCCATCTGCGGCTTCTTGACGAGAGGACTCGGCGTCACGGTGCTGCTGCGCTCTCCTTCGGCGATCAAGCTCCTTCATCGCTGCAGATCGATCAACTCCGACGGTGGCAGGCGGCTTCTTCACCAGAGAACTCTCTGTTTATACTCGTAACTTCGCAGCTCTCCTCTCTCTTGCGTCTTCCTTACTTGAAACCGCGGCACTGCGGCGGGGCCCCGGATCGCCGCCTCTGTTGTAAGCTTCTTTTACGGCTTCCTATTTCATTCCTTAGGCATTTTTATGTCGTTCTCTTCGCTCTCTCTGTCTCATGGCCAAAAGCCTTATCTAATATGTCCTCCCTCCCGTGCATCTCTTCATGGTGGGGTCCTCCCGTGCTGGTGCTCTCCGGGGGCACGTTCCTGCAGGGCATTGCTTCCGCATTTTTCCTCGCAACGGTGGTGCTTCGGTTGGTACGTTTCTTTTTTAGTTTTTTTTTTTTTACAAATAAATGATCTGCAGTACATTTTATTCTAGATCCATAATGCCGGTGCAAATCTGTAACGGCTTTTCTGCTAATTGGAAAAGGGAAGCTAGTCCCCTGAGTTGCTGGTGCTGCTGATCGGTAGCGAATTTGCTGCTTAACGGCCACAAGAAAGCCACAGGCTTGTTGCTAGAGCTGTACTACCGGTAGTCAAGTTGCTTGCTTTGTAGCAGAAAGAATTTTCATCTCCTTTCAAATTTCAATAGGCAGGTTTCCATTTTATTAAAGTTTTCTTTTTTTCCGGGCCTAAAGCCTGTAAATTTGCTACATATCTGCTAGTAGTGCTTCTGGGGTGATATTTGGGCTGTTTTGATATGATATGTTCACATTGCAAGATTATGAATTGGGAGTACAATGACTTGACGCATGCTTTTGAAAGATGGCACTTCCATTTGTTACCAAAGTAATGTTGTCTTTGTGTGCTACTTTGTGCTTCCTTGCATCCTCTTCCTGTCCTCTTGATTAATCTTTTCATGAGTTATGTCGTGCAGCTAGTGTGTTTCCGGAAGTTTTCCTTCAAATGTCATTTTGGTGTACAAGATTTCATCTATTTTTTGTTGAAAAGCTTCTTTTGGTATGAGGGCATTAGAAAATTAAAAGGAGAGGTGATCTCAATCCGCATTAACATTTGAAGAAGAGTGGGACAATGTGTTGTTGAGCAGATTACATCTTAATTAGGTCATATGATCTGTGTGGAAGTGCGTTAGGAAATAAACATGCATAGTTACTCCCGATTACAAATATCATTTATTCTTTGACAGATATCTTTGGGTCAGCCCCATTATCCGAAAGTCTGTTATAGGATAGCTAGGATAAATTTTAATCAGTCCTTTAACCAATAAGTTCATTTTTATAAGCAAATCATATGATACATTTTTCAATGTTAATGATGATTGTCCTCTTGAACCTCTCTTCTTTATTATTTAGGTCATTATTTATTGTAATAGTTTTTTTTACTTTGCTTCTATTGTGGAGGTTCTAGATTCTAACATTTATGCCAACATTCTAAGAGCAAAAGTTTACCCGTTGCCATACACCAATTTGAATATTGCATTCTTTTTTTTTTATTGAAAATATTGCATTCATTTTACCTTCTACCCTTAATACATGAATTTGAGACTATGCAGTTAAAATATTGATGCAGAGATTTAAGTTACAGCCTGGCGCATCACTGGGCTTGCACATGTGTCATACTACTTGGTATTATAAAAATCAGTTTTGAATCTTATGGAGCTGTTTGTATTGGGGTTGAGCTTATACAGGTAGAATTAATTCCTTTTTTGAGTTTTATTTCTCTGAGCATTTGAAGGATAAAATTCTTTGTTAATAAAAAGTAAAAAAATCTAGATGTTTGGACGCATATTAGTTAACACAAAATTTGGGTTAAGCCTACCCAGGGATAAACTTAATTCCAAACAACGCCTTTAGGGAGGCATTTTCATTTTTAGTTTCGATTATTTTCCTATATCAGGTCTTGTTGGTGTTCTTAAGTCAATAGGGGCTCAACATTCAAGAGTCTTATCAGGGATCCTAGAGTTTATAAGCAAATTAGATGATATTTTTCAATGTTAATGATGATTTTGTGCAGTTGACCAGTGGCTAGATTTTTTTCAATCTCAACTCATCAGGGATCCTAAAGTTTAAATGCTTTTAAGTTCTAAGATTCTACATCATACAATACCATTTGATCTGGAGCTTGAGCCAAACTGTGTACTTTCTATATACCTGTGGTATGAACACCTTATTTTGATTACTAGAAGTGACTTTTGGTTTTCAGCAATGTACTTCTAGCACTTGACCTACAACTCATTTTGGTGTTAGCTTACTATGCAAGTTTCGTTCATTTTTTTTAGAGGTATAATGATCATCATTACGCAAAAGTAATGATCATAATACTTAAGAAATTATCCAAATGGCAAAATTTGAGTAGTAAACTTATCAGCCAAAAGAGTCTTATGGTCAAAAAACACTAGATCATCGAATTGTATATGTTATAAGTAATCCCTGTAAGTAATAGTTGTAGGTATAAATTGGTGCTATTATACGATCAAATACGGATAAATGTTGACTTGGAAAACAAAATTATTACTTAAAATGGAGAAGTTCTTTAGGAGTTTTATGTGATATAAAAGAATACCATGGAGACTCTTAAGGAAAATCTTACAAAATAGGAAGTAGGCTAGTGTTATTTTATGGATCGGAATGTTTTTTTTTTTTTTTTTTTTTTTTTTTTTTTTATGGATCGGAATGTTGTATATAAGACAACACTTGCAATTACTTGGTGTTATTTGACTGGAAAAACATATATAAAAGGTCATAATACTTGGTTCATTACCTATATAAACATGCTTGAAGCATTTGAAAGACCGAAAGGCATTATGAATCCTTCATATAATGCAGTCTTCCATTTATCTCCTTCATGAATGTAGATTCGATGATAACCACTATGCAGGTCAATTTTCGTGAAGATTTGTGCTCCGGCCATTAAGTCTAACATGCCATCCAATCTCAAGATTAGGAAACGATACTTGATTATCATATTATTAATGGCTTAAGAGTTTACGCACATCCTCCAACTACTATCCTTTTTAGAAGTAAGGAGAGCAGGGATAACGCAAGGGGAGAGGCTTTTGTGAATGAAGCCTTTCTTTAATAGATCTTGCACTTGTCTTAATTCAGCGTGTTCTGTGGGATTCATCTTATAATAAGATTCAGTAATGATCCCAGTATCAAATCAATAGCATATTGTATGTTTCTAAGGGGTGGTAACTCATCAAGAAACTCCTCAGGACATATGTCCTTGAAATTACTTAAGAGAGGATTGACTTCCTCAAAAATTTCAAGATTTCCAGAATTTAATTCAGGAGTATGGAGTGCTACAAGAGCATAAACTGGTGGTTGAGATGAATGTATGGTAAGACTAAAGAGATAATGTAAAAAATAATTACATTAAGAAGAACGTCAGAGTAACATCTATCAAATAAGAGATTATATAAAAGGGATTTATGTGGTAGGGACATATACAATGTAAACAAGATAAGCACCATCAAACTGAGTACATAGCATTTTGCTTAAAAGTATGGGGGAAAAGGGGGAAGGGGTGATTCATGAAGCTATTTAAAAAAAAAAAGATTCATAAAGCCACCCCCAAATTGCTTGAGCAAGATGACTGATGATTTTTACCTTTGCATGCACACACATAGATATATAGGTTTCTACAACCACCGTGCAAGGAATATGCATTGTATGAACATTCTTCTTATAAAAGAGTTTCTTTACCTTCCAAATGGAATTATGGATGATGGGCATTGTTTGGACTAATGTAACCTTCCAAATGGAATTATTGTGCTGGGCACTGTTGGGACTGATGTAATCTTGGATTTAATATAGTATTATATGTGGACCATGAGGTCATTAACTTTATTTTAGTATCGAGCTTCTCAAGCAACTTACTTCAACTTATGATCCTGTGATACCATTCTACTTCTGTTTTTAGTCTATGCTCGTCCTCAAGGCTGTAAGCGAATGATGCCTTTATATTCGTATTTCTTGCACTTTTCACATGTAAATGTTTTTCAATTTGTGTGATGTTTTAATGTTACATTGTCAGCTTTATTCATTGTTTTGTTCTCTCTATTTTCCTTTTATTCTGACTGTTCTTGAATTCAATAGTTTTATGTTCCATGTTCTGTGCTAACACTTAACAGTTTAAGATTGTAGTTTTTGGTTGTCCTTGGATATCGTTTCTTGTTGATGGACTCCTGGTTTGCATGCAAATTTTGCTTTTGTATGAGTAGGAGAGGGGGGTGGGGGGGATTCTAGATATTTTGTAATCTGCACAGAACAGTCTACCGTCAAGAAGAAGCAATTTTATGCTGAGGACTTATTGTTTGGCAAACAATTGAATTGATTAAATTCATCTTAAAAGTACAACATCCCTAAAAGAGGATTCTGACGGATGGAAGCTTTCAGGGGCAGCAACAATCTGTTAACCTCTTGATTATGATGTCTAGAAATGTTGTTATCTAATTGCTGGAACGGAAACATGTTCAGTTTTTTGTTTTTTTTTTTGATGAAAGGAAACATCTTCAGTTGTTGAAAGCTGCATTTGTGTTTTGGCATTTTGAGCTATATTGGTGGATACTATTTAGATTTAATGCACATCTTTGTCATTCTTTTCAGGTTGAGCAGTGTTCTTCTGCTAAACATTATCTAATCTGGGTTCTTACGACAACATTTGTTGTTTCCTTCTCATAATTGATGGATCCAATGAGTTCTTCCTTTGGGAGGGTGCTGTTAGAAGAAATAACTCCTGTGGTCATGGTGCTTTCAACTTCTCTTGCTGAAGAAGCTTGCCAAAAAAATGGTCTGAGTTTTGTTGAGATGCTGCACCCATTCTCTCTTTTCAATAAAATAGATGGTCAGTCCCCTTATATAGTGCAAATGCTCTTTGAGAACTTGATTTTTTCCTATTACTAGGCTGTACTCATCCTATTGTGAATGCTTGTTCAGTACCTGTTCGTACAGCTAGTGATCAACCTTATAGGTTACAAATGTTCAATCTGCGGTTGGTTTATGCTTGTGACTTGCACCAGCAACATTTCAAGGTTCCTTTTTCCTATATCATATGTTTCCGATATTCTGTATGAAACATGATCATGATACCTTTATTTTATTTTTTCAAAATTGGTCGATCTTAAGAAGAGACTATAATAATAAGATGTGCTTTTATTTACTTTAAATTTGTGTATACCTAATCTTTTAAGCTCAGTATTCTCATTTCCTAGGTTATTAGTATTCTCATTTATATAATTAATTTTACTTTCAGTCATCCTAGGTTTACCTTAAAGTAAGTAAAACGTAGCATTCAATTAGCATTCGCACTGAGTAAATAGCATTGAGTTTATGAGAACTGAAAGTGGATATGAAATTTTTCATGGAAGCTTACATGCTGTTTGTGGAGAACTTACTGGGATTGTGATTCAGCTTACTTGATCTCCTAATATGAATGCGATGTCTATCTTTTCTCTGTTACATTAAGTTCTCTCAATTTTCCCCCCATATATTTTACTGTTTTCTATATCTCTCTTTAATTTACCTCTTTTATCATCCCTCCTACATCATCTCTAATCTTTATGTGACGTCCCGGCTGATGGTACCCGACCGCCCTACACCGCCCCGACCGAGGCGTCAAAACTTAATCTTTAATCTCATATCATTAGAACATCCACATTTCCTGACCCAACCTGTGATACCTCACACCATGTGCCGTGATCCTTCTTATGCCATACCTGCTACCAAAAATGACAGGAGTCTGTTAATACAAATTCAGTAGGTTAAACAGTATCCAACATAAAACATGATTATTCAAGACATGCTCAGATGTCATAATAAAATGATACAAATGAAATCATGCAATAGTAATAATATGCTGCAAATCCTTTTATTTCTTTATATTTTTATCTTTCGGGCCCCGGTTTATTGGATTATGCCACAACTGCCTCTTTTTCATCACATATACATAAGATCTTTAGCAACTCCTATACCCCACATATGGAAGGGTGCCACATAACATATATAACCATCCTTTGTAGTGGCAGGTTGTTTACACATCTTGGCAATCATCCCCAATATTTGACAGGTTACCACATCACATGGCATGGCTCGAGCATAGACAGGGACATAAACGCAACAAGAAACTCTTTTTAATCCATTGTCGTTCTTAAAAACATCTTTATAATTACATTTAGTTGTTCCAAGTCCGCAAGTTACATTTTGCCTTTAAATTTGGTAAACTCAAACATGCTTAAAATACACATCATCATGCTCTTGATATTCTTGCAGATAAATAAATAATTATCATAAGTAAATTTTCACATGCTGCTTTACATTAAAATTATCTCAATAATATTTCACATAAATATAAAACATAATATGCCTTATATACATAATTATCATCATAATTTACATATCATTATTTCGTCATAGCATAATATTATTCTGTTTAGTGATGTGGACCTATTATTTTCATACCCTTTCACCAAGAAGCTTGACAAAAGTTCCTACAGCTTGTTATTCTAGAAGCCTTGACAGGCATCGGAGATTCCACTTTAGGACATCACCCGACGTACACTCTCCGCCCTCGTCAAAATAACACATATATATAGGAAACTTTCCGCCCTCGTCAGTTCTTGGTATATAAAAATTCATTAGTACCACATCACTTCACAGACAAACAAATCACACTCATTTTCTTGTTCAATTAACAACATACATAGTATAATAACATAATTTCATATTCTCGTAACATTAAATTATATTCACAACTTAATAATAATTCAACATCAACTTTAGGGAAAGAATTACATACCGATTATACCCTTAAATAACGCTCGAAAATCCTCTCTAGCTTTCCTCTTTTTCTCCTTCTTCTCCTCCTTCTCCTCCTCCTGCTGGCTGCGGTGGCTGCAGCCGCTTCTTCCGCTGGGCTCGGCGGAATAGGCGAACAGAGGGGCGCGGGCAACGAGCAGAACAGAGAACAGAGAGGAAGGAAGCTTTTCGCTCTCCAAGTGCGGGCGGCGCACAAAACGGCAGAGGCGAAGGCGGTTCCCGTGGTATGCTTATCCCATTTTATGGGAAATTGCAATTTAGTCCCCCTATTTTTAATCTCTTATAAATAGGTCCAAAATCATTCATTTTCAGTCCAACTCAGTTTTAAATTTTAAACCTCAATTCAAATTTCAGGATGTCACACTTTAAATTATTGATTATTTCCTTTCGTTTTTTAGCAGTGGGAAGGAGCAAATATTTCAGGGTTAATTGTTAAATACATGTATCACAATATGATAATGATTAGGGAAAACATTTCTCGAAACGAGCATAGGTTCATGCTACTGGGTAATCTAAATATAACTTAATTTTGATGCTTTCTTTCATCTCACTTCTTATTTGATTTATCCAGCAAAGGTGCAGTCACAAGTGACTTTCTGTTATTGCGTCGTAACTAGTCAGCAATCTAAAATTAATTTGGCCTATGGAAAGCTCGTGGAATGTTAGCATTTTGATACTTAGTACTTGGCTGAATTTTCATATATAGCAAAAACTTCAATTTTTTTTCAAAATGAGAGTTCCTTATTTTACCAGTTAGCTGAACATTATTATGTTAATTATGCTCCATTACCTCATGTTGAGTCTGTTTATGCTAATATCTTGATTTTGCTTTACGAAAACTCTAATTAGTCTTCTCATATATCATGAGGTCAGTCACTAGTAAATTGTCATAGTTCTACCGGAAAGGAAACTGTTTTCATTGTTGAAACATTTATCTATCTGTTGGAAATTTTTGCCTAATTATGTTCAATTCAATTTATGAACTTATTTATCAGGTCGCAGAAGATCAATTGAAGCAGTTAGTGAGTCATTCAGCTAAAGAGGCCCTCACCGATTTGCAATCTGAACCATCAGAACTTGAAACTGTCATGAAAAGTGGTATTTCCCATTACTTTTTTTATTTCTTTAAGTTCATTACTTTCTTATTTCATATTTCATCAAACAACACCAGATATGTTTTAAGTACAAGTTCTGTTCGTCATGTAGTATCTAATTGAACATAGCTTTGTTTGTCATATAGCTATGACATAAACATTTATACACTGAGTTTTTAAGTTAAGAATTGAGATTTCTGATAAATCCCTTTGGCATTTTAATGTTGAACTTCACGGATGAATGATAATTTGCACAAACTGAGGGTCCTTGAGAAGAGGCAATTATTCTTGTGATGGCATTGATGATTTTCTTATTTCAACTAGCCTTTGGCAAGAATATGGATCTATCAGCCTGTAAATATTAGTAATTAGGAAAAGACCATTTGATGTGTTACAATGGAGATCTTTTGTCAACTCTATGATGAACAGTGTGGATGTTGGAATAGTTTACTTGTGATACGAAAGCCTTATGGGAAGCTTCAATGGTGATATCAATGTATTTTTAGATTGGGACTACCCTCTCTTTATCACATGAGACATGAAATTAGTTTCGAAGTCTCTAGCATCTTAATTCTAAATATGTATATGTCAAAATTTGTTAATTTACATAGAACATAATATGTCATACCATATCAACTAATGTGAAATAAATGTATTTTGTTAAATATATGGTTACATTCTCTCTGTTTTATGATTTTATTATGTTCAAATCTAGCCTAACCATTCCAAATCCTGGTTTATTGGAGGTTTGTTTGTGTGAACCTTTGTTCAAGCCCAACTATTTGAATTTTGGGCTACAGGTTTGGCAGATTGTATGTTGTTGATGTAAGCTCAGCTTATTTTATGGTCTCTTTTCAATCATTCAATGAAAAAAATGGGAGATTTACATGAAAGACACTTTAATTATAGAAAAATTATGTGTTTTACCATCAAAAATGAAAATATTATATGTATCACACTAAAATCTTAAAAAATTACATAATATTTTTTTAAATTATGAATTAAATTACTGATGTATTTTTATGAATTTTATCTTATTATGTATAGTTCACAAGTCCATAATAGAGGCTTTTATTTCACTCTGTTGAGTTTAAAGTAGATTTTATATGTAGCTAATGTAGAAAAATTAAAATGTTAGAGTTAATGTTTAGGATTTACGGTTTAGTTTTTAGTGTTAAAGTAATTTAAGATGTAGGATTTAATGTTTTGATTTATAAGTTATAGTTGTAGGGTTTAAGATTTAGAATATAGTATAATTTTATCCAAAAATGGTTTAAAATTTGTAATTTTGTGAGATATTAGTATGATATATGCGATATTTGATCTTCGATCACGTAATGTTTTTAAATTAAGGTGTTCCCCCCCCAAAAAAAAAAATCTCATCAATTATAATCTGTGAATACTTTGCACCTGCCAAGCTGTTGTCACAACACTTTTTTGACTTTTATTATAAGAATTGTGGAGAATGATACTTCTTATGTCCTCTTTCTTTCTTTTTCCTCCTTTGTTGCATCTGCATTTCTAAGCTTTTTGTTAAAATTCATCATTGTTATTTAGCCATATGAAACTTTTTTTGCTTGGTATAATTACTTGATCATTTGTAGTGTTTATGAAATTAAAATATAACATCATTTCTTACCATTTTTGCTGATATTTGGCATTGAAGTCTTGAACACTCACAGTTGATAACCCTTTTGGTAAAAGCTGTGCACACATCTTGAGTGCATGCATTACTTGTTTTTCATCTTTTTTGGAAATTCGAGTGCTTGCACTTTGACTGTATCTGAGAACTATTTACATTCGGACCTTCGTTAGTTATCTCTTTGTGCTTATTCTAATTTCTAGATTTGTTTATCATGCAGAAAATGAATTGAATTTGTGCACATCCTGGATCCAGTCCTTCAATAGAGGGCTGAGGCGGACTGTTTCTTTCTCAGAACATGAAGCTCTTGATCACCCTGTGGCCTGTAATGTTTGATAATCTCAAGAATAATACTTGTTTTTTCTTGCTTTTCATTTGATTTATCTTTGCTTGTTAATTTTCCAAAAAACTGCTCTTCTTGCAAGTATTCTTCTTTTCTTAGTGCTCTAGTTGAATGTGTATTTCAGGTCTGTTAGTTGTATCATCAAAAGATGAACAACCGATCAGCAGATATGTTGATCTGTTTAACACTGATCAGTTGCCATCTCTTCTAAATGAGGGTGCTATGGATCCCAAGATTTTGAAAGAATACCTTTTACTCCATGACAACCATGATGGAACACTAGAAAGGTAAATTATGTTAGAAGGAAATTGAATTATCAACTGATTGGTTTTTCAGTTTTCTAATTAAATTTAGAACTTCCAATTGACAATATTATGTGGCCAAAAAAGGGGTAATACATTCTTCCTGATTCCTAGTCATTCTTTCACTGTGAACTATTCAATAGTTTTCATCTTTTACAAGCCGATAACATTGTTTTCTTCATTTAATATGCATTTTAGTTTTGAGATTTATGAATTCTTATGATTTTTGTTTCTCTTTCTAATAAGAGCTACTGGCATTTTAACTGAAATGAGGAGTACATTTGGCCCAGCTGATTGTAAACTGTTATGTATTAACTCTGCTGCTGGAGTCAGTGGTCAATTAGAAGATGACCCCTGGCTAAGTTATGTAAGTTAGGACAAATATTTGGTTTGATTTAACTTATTTAGTAAAACAGTGACTTGCAACTTACTGCTTTTCCATCTAACTGCTTTTTTCGTACAGAAAGCTCATACTTCAGTTCACCAAGGAAATGCTTGTTTACTGAATGATGATGATGTTTTTGGGGTGAGCATTTTCGTCTGTACTCTGTGTGATCTCACTCATTTTGTATCTTTTTCATTGATTATGTATGGGAAAAATGTTACTTTGCCAATGAAGTGCTTCTGTTGTGGAGGTATTTTCTGCTAAAGGCATAGCAGCTTGTTAATAGTAGAATTAGGTTCCCATTGATTGATATTGTTCTGTGCACTTACAGTCTGTTAATTATTTTCTTTTAGAAAGTAATACTTTAACGTTTGATTCATCAGATTAAAGATTTTATGCAAGAGTTGGCTTCTAAACACATCATTCCATACATGGAACAAAAAATACGTTCCCTCAATCAGCAGGTATATATTATAATTTTATTGTTCATGACATTTATTCATATACGTTCCCTCAATCAGCAGGTATATATTATAATTTTATCGTTCATGACATTTATTCATAAATTTTAAACATTTTAATGAACCTTTCTCCTAGGTTTCTGCAACAAGGAAGGGCTTTAGAAATCAAATTAAAAATCTTTGGTGGAGGAAAGGAAAGGAAGATATACCTGAAGCTGCTAGCGGCCTGACGTATTATGCTGGCTTTCTTCCTTTTGTATTTTCCTTATTAACTTTCTAATTTGCCTTTTCATCCTTACTAGATATACTTTTAGCTCCATTGAATCTCAAATTAGAGTTTTGGGTGACTACGCCTTCATGTTGCGAGACTATGAGCTTGCCTTGTCCAATTATCGATTACTTTCTACAGATTACAAGCTTGATAAAGCCTGGAAGCGCTATGCTGGTGTGCAGGTTTATATATTCTTCTATCCTTTTAATTACTAAAGAAAGATTTAGCAAACAGGTGGTAATTAATTTTGTATTTTTTAAACTCATGCATACTTCTTTTCAAAAAACAAAAAGAAAACTCATCCAAACTTGATAAGCTACTTCTTTATCTCCTAATTAAACTCAAAGCTTCTGATTTTGCTATTGGGGAACTTGATCATTTTCTTATTTTTGATACGAGGGAACTTGATGATTGAGTAGATGTAAAGATGTATCCAGAACTATTGCTATGAATAGCCTATTTCAGTTCTGTGACTTTATTATCTTCCAGTATTAAAAAAAATGGTCTTTTTTTTTTCTTTAGGTTACAAATAATTTGACTAAATAACCGATGTCTATGATAGCTTGACCATCTTAGCGAAAGATTCATGCATATTGGCCTTTGTGATTTATTAGATTGCCATAATGCATGTTTATAGTACCTAATAGTTCTATCTTCCATGCTGTTGATGCGTTAATTTGAAAATTTTGTTTGCTGCACACATGCCAGTTATACAAGTTGCTTCAGTTTTTGGAATTTTGCTGCATGCAGTGGAGGTATGTTTTTCGTGTGCGTTTCTGGCATGGATAACCTGGTTTACTTGGTTGGCTGCAAGGCAATCCAAAAGAGTGAACTGCCTCTATTTTTGAGCCTTTTTTATTTGCATGAGTATGCAGCATCGTATGGATACTTCATCGTCTCTATCTTGCATCATACAAGTTGATTTTTAACATCTTTAAAGTCATGTTCCATGGCATACAATATACTGCCGCGAAGGTTACCAAAGTAATGGTACAACTTGTACAGTAGGCCTTGTTTGTTTCATGGCTTACAAAAGCCCAATCAATATCTTATTGATATTTCAAATTCATCAAAAAATTTCACATCCAATACAAATTGAACATAAAAAATCAATTGTATTTCACATCTATTAGAAATTTCAACATTAAAATTATCTTTATATCATATCTTACTCACCTCTCAATATTAAAATAACTTTATTTTTCATTAAACTTATAAATTAATATATTTTCTCTCTTATTCAAAAACCGTCCAACCAAATGAGCTCTAAATGTATAATCTTACTCTTTTGTTAATTTGAAGCATTATCATCTTCTTGGCTAATGACTCGGCCTCTTTTAGTTTATAATTCTTATTTGATTTTATAGATATTTTGTTTGTTTACTGTCTTTATATACTTTTGTACGCAATTATCATTATGCAGGAAATGATGGGACTTGCTTATTTTATGCTGGATCAGTCTAGAAAGGATGCTGAGTCTTGTTTGGAAATTGCTTTTAACACTTATTTGGTACGTGCTTTTTTCCTTTGTTCTTAAACAACCATTATATTAATTGTTGTTCCGTATCCTAACCATGTGATGGAGATTATATAGAAGAATGACAAAATAATTATTTTTTTTGGGTAAATTACACCCAGTTTCCTGAGTTTAAGTGTTACAACCCGAAATCCAAATAATGAACTCCGTGCCGTGAACTGTCAATGGTCAATCACTTAACAGCGGAAGCTTATAAAAACTATCATACAAATGACTAATCAGAGCAGCTAAACACCTCAGTACAAAAACAAATTAAATATGTAACCACCAAAAGTACACAAAATCATAATCCAAATATTTACAAGATATCACAGACAAACTGACATCTGATATACAAAAAGAAGTTTGTCTGTCAAGAGTCCCAAAAATATCTGTAAACAAGTCTTATTCACATATCTGACAAGGAAACATCACCTCCTCTCAAGCCTCCAAAAAGAGCAGAAAGACACCAGTCTCAAATAAGGCTCTCAATCTGAAAATTTTGGTGTAAAGAAGTGAGTTTACAACTCAGTAAGAGGATGATTCACAGCAAATAAAATGAATACACAAAGTTACTTAGTTTGTTAATCCGGTCTTTCAAAATAACTTTTAAAAACACACAGTACGATAATTCATATGCCACAAGCGGATGAAATGCATATGAAATGCAATACATATATAACCCACCGATATACACAGATGAGATTCGATATATAACCTACTGGCCAGAGGTTCCAGATATCCTCAAAAGAGGTTCAGATATCCTCGAAAGAGGAACAAATATTCTAGTCAAGTTCAGATCCCGTCATGAGCCACATAGAAATAACTTCCAGCACCAAAGAAGTCAAACCACATGACGAGTTACGGTGCTCATCCAGATTTACTTGACTAGTCTTCACAGCATTTCCTGAAATCCAAACAGATAAGCATTTTGTAAATATGCAATAATCATGCTCCATATGTCAATCAAACATTTCTTTATCCATATATAATATTCTTATACACAAGCAGTTATTAAATAGCTTGTGAATCAATCAAAATATATCAAAATATTTTTAAGTCAATCAAAATTCTTTTAAAACAATATCAGAATATTCATGGTAATTAGAAAACTAAGCAAAATCGATAAATTCATCACAAAAGCCATGAAAATCCACTTACCAAAAGAGTTCCAATCAAATCCGCTAAAATTCTCTTTTCTTTCTTTTTCCTTTTCTTCTTCTTCTTCTTCTTCTTCTTCTTCTTCTTCTCTTCTTCTCTCTGGTTCCAGCAGCAGCAAGCAGCTGCTGTTGCTGTGCTTGGCGGAAGAAGGCAGGCGGAACAAAGGAGGCGGAGAAAGCAGAGGCGGAGAAAGCAGAGGCGGAAAACAGAGGAGAAAAACAGAGAGAAATCCTTTTCCCTTCTTTTTTTTTTTACGCACGCGGCAAGGAGAGGGAAGGCAGGCGCTGGCAGGTTGCTGGCTGCTGCAGCCCCCAAGCTTATCCAGAAATAATTAGGGAAAATTGCAATTTGGTCCTCCTGTTTCCAATCTCTTATAAATAGGTCCAAAATTATTTCTTTTAAGCCCAAAATCCTTCATTTCAGATCCTTCAAAACCAGGTTATTACATTAAGGCATATTATTATGTTAGTCAACATTTTCAAAATGTTAACATCTTGGTCCCTGAGTTTTAATATAATCATCAAAGTTTAAATTTTTTTATTATTAAAATTTTTTAAAATTACTATTCTACCCTCTCCTCTCTCTCGCTCTCTCTTTGCGACGCCAGCGACGACGAAGGGGGTCCTCGGCAGCGGAGGGGGAAGCTGACGGTGGAGTGAGGGCGGGGACTCCTGCTAGCATAGGGGGCCGCTGGCCCCCTCCCTCTCTCCTTCCTTGCTTTCTCTCACTCTCTCGTTCCCTCATCTCCTCTCTATTGTCTCCCTCGCTATCTCTCTGGCGATGCTGACAACTGAGAAGGGATGCCATCTCTCCTCTGACGGCGGCCCCCCTTCGTAGCCGTCACAAGAGGGACAAAGCGAGGGAGATGAGACAGAGCTGATGAGAGAGAATGAGAGGGGAGAGAGAGAGAGGGAGAGGGAGGGGAGGTCGCCCGGGGGTCTCACTCTCACTCCCTTGCCGGCGACCCCCTCCATTGTCGACAACATCGCAGAGAGAAAGCGAGAGAGATGAGAGTGGGGAGGGTAGAATTGTAATTTTAAAATTTTTTAATAAGAACCCATTTGATGATTATAGTAAAATGCAGGAACCCAGATATTTTGAAAATGTAGACGTAATAATATGCCTTAAACTCAGTGATACCGCAAGGAATCACTTTAGGTGACACTTAAGCGACCAATGGTGAGGTCAGCGATTTGGTATACAGAAAATTAATCCTTGACCAACTCTTTAAACCTAAGATGCAACTAAAGGTCATAGCTCTGAAGTTAAACTATAAATGCATTTCCATGCAAACTGAGATTATACTAAGTTTTCTTTATTTATATTGGGCTGCATGTTCACTTAAATTTCACGGAGCTTCTTAGAAATTTAAGGATATTCTGAGTAAATCCAGAAACTTTATACAAGTCAAAATACTTATTGAAATCTTAAGGGGAATTAACTTCTGCGCATAGGACTGAAATAACTGAACATGGAGGGTGCTTTCAAGATTTAATAAAATGTTAATATTATGACCATGGAACCCAACAAAAGGAGGATTTCAGTTTTGATTAATGTCTCGACATAACTAAACTCTGGCTCCTGCTTATCATAACAACATGAGGAAATTAAGAGAATGCTAGAAATTTCAGAATTTCTAATTTCTAAAGCAGCGACAGAGTGTTTAGAATACAAGAATAAAGAAACTCAAGAACACAATAGTAAGCTTAGATCAAATCCCAACAGATCAAAAACATGAAATTTAAACAGAAAACCAAGGTGAAAGCCAAATTAAAATTCAGAAATCTTCAGTAGCCAAGGGAAACCTGCAGCTCCTCTGTGCTTCCAACCTCAATCCAAAGTCACCTGCTTTGGCTTGCCTCAAACAGGAAGTGCCACCTTCACAGCACGACTCAGAGAATTCTCCAAAAATCCCCTCCATCATATTTATTTGGGGATTTTATAGAGAAGAGGAAGAAGTGTCACGCATTGCTAGCGAAGCCCTTTGCGGCTTTTGTACAAAATTTGGAGTCATTTGCCCATTACAGAAGAAGTGGCAGACAAGCTCGACGTGAGTGCGAGCAAGGCTGGTGGTGGGGCGAGCAGGCGTGAGTGCAAGCAAGGCTGGCGTTTGGCGAGCAGGTGCGAGAGCGAGCAAGGTTGGCGTCGGGTAGAGCAAAGGCGAGAGCTTACCGCTGGTTTGGTGCGGCAGGGAGGGGACCCGATTCGGTCTAGGGCAGGCTGATCTCAAATATTATCCATTTAATGGCATGTTTGCATTATAATGCCCTAGCTTTGATTTCTTCCATCCCCTTTTAACTCAACTTCACTTATTTGAGTCTAATTTCACTCAAATTAAATCGGGTTTGAGTCAATTTGAGTCTCATGAGCTCCTATTGACATCAGCACATTTACATGGCACAAGTGGGCATTCCCATTGATACAATAAAGTCTAAATGCTTCAGCGACTCAATAAACAAAACATGCTAAAATTAAGATAACTATATACAAATGGATATCAATATAATCTAGGCCCGTGACCTTAAATTATATTGATGTCGGCATCGCAGCTGATTCAGCCTTACATCTATCTTAGACTTGGGTGTAATTTACCCTTTTATTTATAGTTGTAATTTTAAGGTTCAGTAGTTTTTTTTATTATCTTTAAATTTTTTTGGTTTGTATTGTATGGGCAACTTTTTGATTTTCATTCTTTTGTTTTAGCCAGCTTATATTATTTTCCTTTCTGTTAACAATCTTTCTAATTTCTCCACTGTTTTGGTGTTCTATAGATTAGTAGAACAAATGATACTGCCTCTTCAAAACTCTACTTCGTCCTTTTCCTCATCTCTCATGTCCTTTTTCCTCTTTCTCTAGTTTTCCTACTTTGTCTTCTTTTGATTCCCTCTTTTCGTTCTCCAACCCTGTTCTACATCAATCGACATTAAAGCTTCAATTATTGTTATTTTTGATTTATTGGCACTCCCCAACAACATGGCTAGACAAAATGCATGATCTTCTTTGCCCTTGAGCCATCTTTGGTCAAGCCATACAATTCCACAAAATAGCCAGCCAGCATCATCATTGCTCCTATTCTTCTAATCATTACTGAACAAATTTGATCTTTCATTTGCTTGTTGTCATTGATCCGTTTTTGACTAGTCACATAGGCATGTTTCTTCTTCGATGATATTCTGGTGAATGGATGACATGATTGAATGCCTGATCATGCACACCTTTGAGGTTCCAGTAGTCCTCGAGTCCCTTTCTTGGGCATTTGCCTTAACGCCTTTTGTTTGATTCTCTTGCCTTACATGAAGACTTGTCATGCATTGGAACCATCCGTTGTTGCAACATATCAAAAGAATCTATTGTGTTTCTACATCATCTCCTGTATGAATCTACATCTGTTAATCCCATTTCAAACTCCACAATTGATCTCTTTCTATGTTCGCATGTTGACCACTTGAAGCTCCTTAATAATCCGCGCAACAATGTTTGAGGAACTAGAGCTGGCTGGATTTAATGATTTGCTTGAGTTCAAATTTATTTTCAATATGAAAAATAATCCAATAGTATATTATTTGCTTGGTAATTTTTACTAAATAGTGACTAATATTACTTAGTCAAAAGACTTCAATATTCCTAAAGATGTCTTGTTGAAGTTCAACAGTTTTACGAGTAGTTTTTTGGTGCATATTGTGAAAGATATTTACTAGCTTTTATTCTTTCATATTCAATCCAAAACCCAAGATACTACAATAATAACAACCACTAAGCCTTTAACCCACTAGGCGGGGTCAATTATATGAATCTTTTCTTTCCATTCCATTCTATTAAATAATAAATTCATTTTTATCTCTAAATATGTAAGATCTTTTTGATGATTTCTTGTCATATCTTATTTGGTCTTTCTCTTCTTTTTTTTAATATAGACAAAATTTGATTACTCTTCTTACTGGAGTTTCTATCAGCTTATGGTTTATATGTCCAAACCATTTAAGCCAACTCTTTATGAGTTTATCATCAATTGAGGTTATTCTAACTTTCTTTTTTAAAACTTCCAATGCGCTTCTTTTGAGATTTTATCATAAACTTTTTCTAAATAGATAAAAATCAAATCCAATATTCAACGTATGCCCATGAAAAAGTAACAACTTGGTTTATGGCTAAAGAGACAAAAATCCCAAAATATCATAAGTATTTAGAAGAAAATAGATAATTTGGTTGAGATAAATGTTACAGCTTCTAGCAAGTTGAGATAAAAAATGTATTAAAGCCACATGATGATCCTAAATGGTCCTTTAAAATGAATTTGAAAACAAAACGGTAAACAATTGAATTTGGTTGAAATTGATAAGGAGATTAAAAATTTTATGACTTTAAAGTTCAGTCAGTATACCGATCCTTGTTACTTGGTGGGGACATGGATCAGTATTGAATTGGATGATCAAGATGATATCATTTGTTGAATCAAAATTCAAATTAATTAAGATCGATTAGAGATTTTTATATTAGCTTTATTTAGATTTGATTTGATTTGATTTGATTCAGAGCAGATTGGGGAGATTTGAAGACTCGTCATATTTGGAGCTGATTTTATTTTATTGTAATAGAATTAATTCCATATTTGTTTTCATTTATTTGACATTTTATTTCTTGTATTTAATATTGAATTTTCAAATTTCTTTATGGGATTTCTCTATATAAAGAGGTCGCCTTGCATTGTATTAGTTAGTAGTATTTTATGAATAGTATTATATTTGAGTTTTCTCAAAGCTTAGATCTGAGTTAAGGGGTTAATATTCCAGTGAGAGAAAGGGTAGGGTTAAATTTTAGCGAGAATCCTCAAATTGGACTAGTTATCCACTTTCCTAAATAAAAAATCTCCTTCATTTATTTCTTTCTCTCTCGATCATCTCCGAACGCGTCCAGCATTTTGCGTACTTGCCCACCTCCGAAGCTCACCTGTCTCCGGCATTCCTTGCCTTTAACACACGCTCGCCTCCGCTACCCGTTGCCTCTCTGACCAGCATGAGACGACTGATCATTTTTTCCGTCACTCGGCTTGCTACTTTGCTCGAGAAATGTGTCACTCAAGCACTTCGATCCGAGTTGCCTGCCTCGCCTTCGTCGCTATTACTTAAACTTATCACCCACTAGTTGAATTTCTTTGGCTAAGGTATAATTTATTTTTTGAATCAAATTAATCTGATTATTTGATTTTAATATAATAAAGATGTTTAGTGGTGAAAAGACGATGTACAAGAAAAAAATTAGGGAGAAGAAGATTTGTTATAAAAATTAGTTTAAAAGCAAAAATATGAATAAATGAGAGAAATATAAAGTGGCTTTACGAGAATCTAAAAAAGCAGTCGACAATGTAAAGAATATGACTTTTAAGGATTTATGTAAGAAGTGACACACTAAAGAAGGAGAAAGACAATTATATAAGATGGCCAAAACAAGAGATAGAAAAATTAAAAACTTAACTCAAGTAAAATGTATTAAAAATGAAAATCAAAAAATACTTTTCGTGAAAGAAGATATAAGAAATAGATGGATGAGTTACTTTAAACAGCTTTTCAATGAAAATTGTGAAAATTCAATTGATTTTGTTAAACTCAGCACCCCAAAAGAAAGTAAAAATTGCTCTTATATCTGACGTATCAGTAAAGCTGAAGTCTGAAAAGCCTTAAAGCAGATAAAGTATAAAAAACAGTAGGATCGGATAATATCCCAATAGATGTTTGGAAGTGCTTCGGAGATGAAGGAGTTTCTTGGCTCACTAGATTGTTTAATATAATTTTGATGACTAAAAGAATATCAAATAAATGGAGAAAGTATATTAATACCTATTTACAAGAATAAAGAGATGTACAGAATTGTGCCAATTATAGAGGAATTAAATTAATGAGTCATAGTTTAAAATTTTAGGAGAGGAAAATCAAACATAGATTACGCCATAATACTTGGGTATCAGAGAGTTAGTTTGATTTTATGCTAGGTAAAGCTACTATAGAAGCTGTTCATTTATTGAGAAGTTTAATGAAGAAGTTTATAGAAAAAATCGAAAACCTACATTTGGTTTTTATTGATTTGAAAAAAGCATATGATAAAGTCTCAAGAGAAATACTTTGGAGAGTTTTAGAAAAAAATGGGATTTGTACTTCTTATATTTAAGTTATTAAAGGCATGTATAAAGAAGCTGTTACCTGTGTTCGAACACAAGAAAGTTTAACTAAGGATATTTCTATTACCGTTGGATTACACTAAGGCTCGGTATTAAGTCCGTATTTTTTTCTTTGATTATGAAAATCCTGACCAGACATATTCACGATGAGGTGCCTTGGTGTATGCTTTTTGCAGATGATATTGTCTTTATTGAGAGAACTAAAGAGGGAGCTAAAGCGAAATTTGAGCTTTGGAGGAATGCTCTAGAATGTAAAGATTTTTATCTCAGTAGATCAAAAATTGAATATATGAAGTGCATATTTAGTCAAAAAAATACTTATATTGGAGATTTGATAATTAGTGATCGAATTATCAAGAATTGCTCCAATTGAGGATAAACTTAGAGAAAATCAGCTTAGATGGTTTGGACATATAAATCATAGGCCGATTGAAGTTGTAGTTAGAAAGATTGAGTTATTAGATCTTGCCCATGTATAAAGAAGAAGAGGGAGACCAAAGAAGATATGACAAAAAATTATAAGGAGTGATCTTGGTTACTTAGACTTAGATAAAAATTTGGTAATTGATAGAGCGCAATGGAAATAATGAATTCATGTAGCTGACCTCACCTAGTAGGATTAAAGCTTGGTTGTTGTTGTTTAGAAAGTGTGGAAAAAAAGATACATCAGTACATCAGGTAATATCCTTGATAAGGAGGTTATAAAATCTGTAAGATTGTACCCTCATCCCTAAAGAAAGAGAAAGACAATTATATAAGATGACCGAAACAAAAGATAGAAAAATTAAAGACTTAACTTAAGTAAAATGTATTAAGGATGGAAATTAAAAAGTATTTTTCATGTAAAAATTTATCAAAGATAGATGAGTTATTTTCAAAAAAATTTCATTGAAGATCGTGAAAATTCAATTGATCTTACTGAACTCAGCACCCAAAAAAAAAATAAAAGTTACTCTTACATCCGACGTATTAGTAAAGTTGAAGTCTGAAAAACTTTAAAAAAAATAAAGTATAAAAGAGCAGTAGGCCGAATAACATCTCAATAGATGTTTGAAAGTGCTTAGGAGATGAAGGAGTTTCTTGGTTGACTTTTTATTTAATATAATTTTGAAGACTAAAAAGATGTAAAATGAATAGAAAAAGGTATATTGGTACTTATTTACAAGAATGAAGGCGATGTACATAATTGTGTCAATTATAGAGAAATTAAATTAATATAGGTTATGCCATAACATTAATGTATCAGAGAATCAGTTTGATTTTATACCAGGTAGATCTACTGTAGAAGTTATTCATTTATTAAGATATTTAATAGAGAAGTTTAAGAGGAGAAAGAAAAACTTACATTTGATTTTTATTAATTTGAAAAAAAATTATGATAAAGTCTCAAGAGAAATATTTTTAAGAGTTTTAGAAAAGAAAGGAGTTTGCATTGCTTATATTTAAGTTATTAAAGACATATATAAAAGAGATGTTACCTGTATTCGGACACAAAGAGGTTTGACTAAGCATTTTTGTTATTACAATTGGATTACACCAAGGCTCAACTTTAAGTTCACATCTTTTCGCTATGATTATGGAAGTCTTGATTGGACATATTCAAGATGAGGTATTTTGGTGTATGCTTTTCACAGATGATATTGCCCTTGTTGATAAAACTAAAGAGAGAGCTAAAGAGAAAGTCTAGTTTTAGAGGAATGTTCTAGAATTTAAAGATTTTTATCTCAGTACATCAAAAATTGAATATATGGAGTGCACATTTAGTAAAAAAAAATACTTATATTAGTGATGTGATAATTGATGATCAAATTGAAGTCAGCGCTTTAGATACTTTGGGTCAATCATGTAAAATAATGGTGAAATAGATAATGACGTTATTAGCAGTATTCAAACAAGATGGGTAAGATGAAAAAATGCTTCTGGTGTGTTGTGCGATAGAAAAATTTCATCTAGATTTAAAGGTAAATTTTATAAAATTATAGTAAGATCAGTGATGATATATGTTGTTGAATGCTGGCCTGCAAATAGAAAATATGTAAATAAAATAAATATTGCAGAAATGAGGTTGCTAAGATGGATGTGTAGATATACACGAAAGAATAGAATGAGAAATCAGTATATCTGAAAGAAATTTAGTGTTGTACCAATTGAGGATAAACAAGCGAAAGTCAGCTTAAATGGTTTGGACATGTAAATCGTTGGACGATTGAAGGTCTAGTTAGAAAAATTGAGCTATTGAATCTTGCCTATGTACAAAGAGGAAGAGAAAGATCAATAAAGATAGCAATAAACTTTAAGGAATGATTTTAGTTAATTAGATCTAGATAAGAATTTATTAATTGATAGAGTGCAATAGAAATAAAAGATTCATATAGCCGACCCCACCTAGTGGGGTTAAGACGTGGTTGTTGTTATTTGATTTCAATAAAAAATTATTCTCTTGACTTAGATTATTCATTTGGCTCTGATTGCGCAATTCGACATTTATTTGAGTGATAATTACTGTTGAATTTAAGTGTCAGATATCTGTCCTAAATTCTTGAATCTCGAATATGATTTATTGAGTTTTAATTAATGCTTTAATCTAATTTGATAAATTCTTATTTATCAAATGATCCAGTTTAATTTTAATTTTAAAATATTTTTAATTTTTTAGATTTATGAATCTTATTTATCATGTAATTTATTTAGAAAGTATTTTTCTTTTAATTAAAATAATTTGCAAATTAATTTTGCCGGTTATAGTTTTAAATATTCATTTTTCATTTTTCGTCCTACATCATTGCTTCTCTACATTCTGTGGTGTTTAATGTAGGAGTTGAAGTTTTATGATGCTATTCTTATATAAATGAGAATAGTTGATACTTTCATGAGAAATTAAAATTGAGAAAGCTTATAACCGAGGTTATGACCTGTAACGAGGAATTTGTGTTTGTAGCTGCACTAGATAAAATTCTTGCCCTAGTTATGCAAATGGATTTACAACTTTGGGACATCTCCTTTTACAGGCTTTGAACATCTACTTTGCTTATCAAAGATAGTAGAATAAAACAGACCTTTAAGTTATATATGATTTCCCTTCTTATTTCCATTGACCGATTTCTCCATGTTTGAAAGTTTTGGACAAAGAACATGTTTAAGTTATTTGATTCTGCAAATAATTGTCTTGTTTCGAAGTGGATGCTATACTACTAAATTGAGATAACTTGCGGATGTGTCCTAAACAGAGATCAGTAAATAAAATTAACAAACAACATAAAATGCTACAAGGATGAATATCAATGATAATTATGTGATAATCAAAATGATTTCAATTTCACAGGCAAACCAATTTCTAATATTTAAAAATCAAGTTCAAAAATTATGTAAGTAATTTACTTACAGATTTTAAGGCAACGATATCTCAACAGATCAGAGCCTAGATACACCGTAGGGGTATTCTCACAATAAAATATTATCCAACAACAATTTAATTCATACAGTGATTTCAGGATCACACAAGCGAGCAAATTAACTCTTGATTCCGATTATCAACTATATCTCGAGAAATTTTAAAAATAAATATTAGGCTTGGGGGTTACTTTTACCAATGATCTGAATCCGAGAAAGTTCAATGATAAGGAGGAGGTAACGATGAAGGCCGACGACTGAACATAGAGTTGAAGGTGGAAGCTGGAGGGCAGCGACGGGGTCGAGTGCAGGGGAGATGAACCGCTATGACGAAAGCAGGGGCAGGCGTAGCAGGTAGAGTAGGCAGAGTAGATAGTGCAGGTGATGTGACCCGGGCGGGTATGGACGTCGAGTCGGAGTACCCGGCGGCGGCCGACATAGCCGACGACTGTAGCTTTAGTAGTTACTGTTGTAGAACAGAAGGGTGAGCCCTCTTTCATTGCACAAAGAAAGTGTACCTTCCTCTCAAATGGAAGATATATATTCGAATTCAGTAATCCCAAAAATTGCTTTCCTTCTCAAATGAAATTGCGTAGAGCGGTGTTCGAGGTCACTGATGGCGCGACACCTCCTTAGTTCCCTATTTCTCATTAAATAGGTAAGTTTGGGAAATTGCGTATCTAAAGATAGAGAAAGTGGTATACCGTTTGTTGAATTTTAAAAGATATAAATATGTGAGGTTGTTTTAACTAAAGTCGCATTTGCAAGCTAAAAGAGAGAGAGAGAACGGGCGTAGAGGTCGCTGGCGGTTGACAAGTCGCCGATTGTCGGCGAAGAAGCGACCATGTGTGCAGCAAGGTCGGAGCGGTTACCCAATGAGGCATAGTGAAGCGGCGCCACTAGTGCAGGTCAACGACTGTTCGACGTTTGTGCTTGACAGCAAGGCAGGAAGTCCAATGAGGTGGAGTCGCCGGGGGAGATTAAGCTGCTGGAGTAATGGCCCGCCGAGTAGGCGTTGCTAGTATTATGTCATGTATTCTAAATGTCATGACATCTAAATATTATCGTTAAGGTGATAATTTTATAATTTTTAGGAAGTTATCTATATATATCATTAAACTAAGCAAGTATTTTCTACTAGATAACATGACATAATATATCATAATATTAAATCAAATGTCCCTTTAATTATATATACATGTCTTCTCCATAGACTTGAGTTATTTTTGGAATCGGGAAAATGATGGAGGTCGTGTAGAAATGTGCCAAACTTAATAACTATATTCACATTGATTGAATTTTTGTTAGTTAAGGGGAATTATTAGTTTTCTTTTTAGTTTCTGGTATTTTACTATTTTGGTTTATTTTTTATTTTATTGTTATTATTTTTGGTGTATCATATAATAGAAAATTTTCACTCTGGTTTAAAAATGAATTTATAAGTCAGCAATAAGATTAATGATGTCATGTGCTGAATGCTAGATTATAAAGTAGAAATATACAAATTAAATAAGTATTGTAGGAATGAGAATAGTATAATGGATCATTTAATGTAGACAAAAGGATAAGATAAATGAGTACATCTATAAGAATATTGAAGTAACCTTAATTGAGAATAAGCTTAAGAAGAGTTATCTTAGATAATTTGAACATGCGAAACAAATATATACAAATAAAATAAGTGTTACAGTGATGAGGATGCTGAGGTGGACAAGTTAATATACACAAAAGGACAAGAAGAATGAGTCCATTTATGAGAATATTGGAGAAGTTTCAATTAAGAATAAGTTTAAAGAGAGTCATTTTAGATAGCTTATAAATTGTAGGTCAATAGCGGCCCAGTAAAAAACAATTGAGTTATTAGATTTTACTCCTATAAAAATAGGAAGAGAAAGATAAAAAGCAAGAAATTATATGGAATGTTCTTGCATATTTGGAGCTAAATGAGATATTTGTTAGAGTGCCATGGAGATTAAGGTATCATGTAGTCGATCCTATCTAGTGGGATTAAGACTTAGTGGTGGTTATATTTTATTGTTTTGGCATGCTTCTATTATTTCTTTTCTATTGTATAAGTGATGTGGGATAAATGAATGATACAATTTAAAGATCAGTAAATTATATATAGCAGAATATGCAGAAATTAATGTTAAAATTTCAGGACTTGATTTTATAATGACAGAAATTAATTAAACCTGTAAAATTAATTTCGTATAAATTTTAAATAAATCAGATCGAAGGTAATTGAAAAATTATCAACTCAGATCAGTGATTAATTCGGTTTTTAACAAATCAGAAATAAGGTAACAAATTGCAGGTTCTCACAATATTTTTTCAAAAATAATTAAAGTACACTTAATAATGACAGGTCACACAAATAGAATAAATTCAAGCAAATCTCAAGCAAGAAGAAAAATCCAGAATGTTCTATTCAACCAAATTAATAATTTTGTTGAAATTCGTACTTGGGCCAAAAAAATCAGGGACCACTTTATAATCCTTTTTGAAAATTAGGGCACAACGTGCTCAGACGGAGGCCGGTGGGTGCGGCTCAGACAATCGCGTGGAGGCGAGTGCAGCGCAGGTGGCAAACGGGCGCACTGCGGCAGTAGGCCGGCGTGATGCGCGCAGCAGGCTGGGGCGGCACACGCGGCTAGTTGGTGCTACGCGATTGCAGGCTGGCAGCGCTCTTGGGGAAGGCAGGCGGGGAGTGTGGCAGGCTGGCAGTGTGCGGGCAGGTGGTAGGGCGTGACGCAGGCGCGTGCTGCTCGTGCGCGATGGGCGCATCTGAATGGAGATGGTGATCTGATTTGATGAGCAGTGAATTCCGGCACGTTGAAAACCTTGCAGAGCTAGATGGATGAGCCAACGACTGTAATAGTGGAGTCGAATGCACAAGAAATAGTTTAGAGTGAAGGCTAAGCAGGATTTGAGAGAGAGGAGAAGTGGATCGATTCTAGAGGGCTGAGCTTGAGCGAATGGATGGAGTTTAGAGATTTTCACCCAAAGCCCAAGCCTTTTCCTTATTCGGAATATCGATTCATTTGAAAATCAAATAATCCTAATGGAAAACACAAATCAAGTTCAATTAGTATTAGGGAAATAAGAATAATAGGGAGGCGTTTATATAAACCTCTATATAAACTGACTCAATAAAGAAAAATACATAATGTAATAATTTTCTGACACAAACGAGAAAATAATAGATAACATGCCTAAAATAACAATCACAAAAATAGAAATAACTAATACAGAATAAATGCAAGAAATAAAATCAGCCCAAATGAAATCTTCAATCAATCAGAATGAATGTGAGATTTCCAATCCACCAAGTCAGGAATCCGCAACATCCATCTTTCTAGATTTGTTCTGACAATCAGTCAATCCAGATCGAAGTAATGTGGCTAGATCTTGGCCATCGACGATAAACTCTGTCAGGAATGAATCGACGGTTGATCGTGGTGTCCTCACCAATATGCAATCTTCATAATTTTTCATATTTGTTATTTTGTAGGCTATGATGAACTAAATAACGATATTGACTCCCAAAAGTTTCTTTCTCTTTCTTCATCCCTTCTCTTCTCTTTATCTTTTTTTTTCTTCTTTGTGCTTCTTTAACTATTGATATTATTTTAGACTTTGATGAATTGAATAAAGAATATCGACTTCCAAAATTCTCTCTCCCCTTTTTTTTTCTTTTTCCTTGTTTCTTCATGTCCTCCTTCCTTATCTTCTTTTTCTCATTACCTTTCTGGTACCCATGCCTACACACAATTTATGTTGCTGTGGATCGGATATAACTCAAGTAAAAAGCAAAAGATGAAGATAGAAGGAAATGTTTATTTATTTTTCTTTCTTATTCTATAATCATGGTTCACGTGGTATCTCTTTTTTTTCATATTAAAAATATTCAAAATTTTTTGTTCATCTCATCACATGGTTCAACATCATTCAATTTATGATGATTTACTATTTTCCTATAGAAACTTGGGCCTGCTGGTCAGAGAAATGCTACAAGATGTGGACTCTGGTGGGCAGAAATGTTGAAGGTCAGGGGCCAGTATAAAGAGGCAGCTGGCATATATTTTCGCATTTCTAATGAGGTGATTGGTAATATGAGTACGTTTGGATATATGTGTTGAAATGTTTGAATGCTTTTAAGGTTTTATATTTACAAAATCAAGTTAAACTTGTGGTATTTATATTTTTCTGAATGTTTTATTGGTTGCTTCCTTTGCCAGGAGTCTCCTCTGCATGCGGCAGTAATGCTTGAGCAGGCATCATATAGCTATTTATTTTGTAAACCACCTATGCTACGCAAGTATGGTTTTCATCTTGTCCTTGCTGGTAATCGGTACTATGTTTCTGATCAGGTAGGTCTATTTTGAAGAAAAAGAAAGTTTATTATGAACAGATTACATTATAGGTGATGAGTCAAATTTCTGTTTGATTGTTTTTGCTGGTTATTTCTTGGATGCAGAAACCACATGCACTTCGAACATTCCGAGATGCTTTTTTAATTTATAAAGGAATTCCATGGAATTATATTCGAGACCATATTCATTACAGTATTGGCAGGTGGAAACGGGATCACAGCCCTTGTAACGTATTTCTCAGAGAGTTGGACCATGATATTTCTCGGAGAATGCCTACTTATTTGAATTTTATCGCATGATGCAGGTGGTATGCTTTTATTGGGATATTAGATTTGTCCGTCAAACACATGTTGGAGGTTCTTGCATGCAGCCATCAACCAAAGACAACGCAAGATTTATTCTTAAGCAGCTTCTTCCAGATTGTTGAAGTAGCATTCCTAGTTTGACTTCCTAATTTTTCTTCTCAGTCTCAACTTTTGATTTGGATTTATGTGTTGCCTTTTATGATGCATCAGAGTACGGGGAAGAAGTTTGATGGCAATAAGCTTCAGCTTCCTGCCGTAAACCTGTCATCCATCAAAGTTATTTATGAAGATCACCGTACTTATGCTTCATCTTCAGATGTAAGTTGGAAAACCTGTTAGGTTAGCTGCATTAAAACTCCCAAAGTCCTCAGAGAGGTACTAATCAGTAAGATCTTGCTTGATCATGGAAATCAATGATGCTATTTAAACTTCAATTTATATGATAAATTTGTGAGTTTCTATTGATAGTATTGCCTCTTGTTGATTAACAGTTTTAGATCTTTGGTAATTAACTGACCTAAAGCATAAGCTTGGAGGTTAAGTTCAGGATAATTATATGTAATTATATTCTTATACGCTCACTCAATTTTGCTTTGCTAGTAGATTCAATTTAACCTATACCTTGTTTTTAAACCATATGCATTGGATAATTAGGAACATCGGGCTAGAACTTGGGACCTATAACTCTATTACTATGTTAAATCTCTACTGTACCAATCCTAAAAGCTTAAGCCTGTAGATTATGACAAATATTTTTACATTTTTACAAGGACTCGGTGATTGGTCCCTCGATTATTGCATTGGTAGTCTAGGTCAATAAGGTGGGTGCACTCAGGTTCCCAATGAAAGGACGAATTGAACTTGATGGTCTTTGTGGATTTGGGAACAAGATGGCCCTTTCATTTATGATGGAGATTGTTAAAGGAGACCATGCCTGAGAGCCAATCAGGGGTGCTTTGCAATTAGTATGGGAGACCACAGCTAAGTTGTTCATAGATTCTTTCTTCAGAGGCCATAAGGTGGTGAAAGAACTTTTTCATAAGCAGAAACCTTTCGTCTCCACTCCTCTTGAGCAAGCATTTCATCACTTTGTCAGGGGTGGCTCTTCGACTCAATATGAAGTGCTATCCTTGAAGGTATTCGTTCAAAATTTCGCTGACCATCTTGATGAGCGAGTGCTGGATATCTTCTATTTTATGTGCTGAAGAGACCTGCAAATTCAGAGAAATGGATTGAAGCTATGATGGATGTTGTGACGTCCCCCTTTCTAGACACCACACGTGACGTCCTCTTTTAGGGACACCACGAAACTCACTTAAATCATAGGGAAGATTACACATAAAAGCTTTTTAACTCATACAGTGGAAGCAATATAATTAAATAACAAACTGATACAATATATATCATGTTTAACACATAATTATTTATACACAAACCATAATTTACATCTAACTTATACAGAAAGAGAAAGATCAAACTGAAATACAAATCCCCCCTGATTCAGTGTTCGTAAACCTCCTGTGTGCCTCTTTCTTCACCAGTACCTGCCAATAAAGGCATCAGTCCATCGACCCTAGGACTGAGTAGGCAATAAGCACTAACTTGCTAAATAAAAACTATTACAAGCAAACATACATCATACTTTCTTATCAGCATGAATAACAAATAATCAAAACAATTTGACGGTCATAATATAAATGCTGATGTCACATTAACATGCAATATCAATAATACGTTGTAAATCCTTTTTATTCTTTAAGTTTTATTTTCCGGGCCCCGGTTTCTTGGTCTATGTCACAATTGCCTTTTTTTCATCATCACATATACATAGGATCCTTGGCAACTCCTAAAACATCTAGAGGAGTGCCACATAACATACAACCATCGGTTGTTTACACATCTTGACAACCATCCCCAACAATTGGGCAAGTTACCAATCACATCTGGCATTGGCATGGCTCGAGCATAGGCAGGGACATGAACACTTCAAGAAATCCTTTTTAATACACTGTCGATCTTTAAAATATTTTATAATCACATCTAGTTGTTCCAAGTCCATAGATCATATTTTGCCTTTTGACTTGATAAACAACTCAGTTAAATATATCATCTTGCTCTTAATATTCTTATACATTTATTTCACATAGAAATCAATATTTCATTCTACATATAGCTTAATTAGAATCATACATATAACGAAATATATGAAACATTCTGAGCAGTAATAATAATTTCTGCGATATGGATTCAACCATAAAACAAGTATTTAACAATACATATCATTTGTACTTCAACATAACACATAAAATCACATATATCAAATTAATTGATTAATTTGCAGATTTAGTTTAATAAACAACTTAGAACTCTTGCCTACCTCTTATACTTCATGTTGATTGCTCAATAAAACCGGAGAAATACGAAGAAATTGGACGAGAAAAACCCTGCTTGATTCCTTTCCTCCTTCCCTTCTTCTTCTTCTTCTGCTGGCTGCTGCTGGCGCTGGCGCTGGCTGAGCGGAACGGCGAGCGGAGGGGGCGCGGAAATCGGCGGAACCGAAGAGCCACGAGGAAGAGAGGGAGAGGGAAAAGGACGGGAGGCCACGCCTGTGTCACGCGACACGCAGACAAAGCAGAGAAAGGGGGTTCTGCGGCTGCCCTTATCTGATTTGGAGCAATTACATTTTGGTCCCCCTATTCCCTTTCTCTCATAAATAGGTCCAAAATCCTTCTTTTCATGTCCAAAATCCTTCATTTTCAGTTCAAATCAGCTTTAATTTTTAAACTTCAATTCAAATTTCGGGATGTCACAAATGTGGTCAAGGATTTGGACGATCGGCTCAGTGCCCTTCAGAATGATCATGATGCCTTGCTGCTGGGTGATAGTGATCCCTGGCTTCAACTTATGAACCTAGGGTGCAGTAACACTAGGCTAAAGGAGCTAGTCGAATGCTCGACAATGGATGTTTAAAAATGTGATAAAGCAATCAAAATCCGTTTGTGGCTTTTACAAGGTTCCTTTCCAATTTTCTTGATGATATTGATGTATGAATTTCCTTTATTTTTTGTTGTGCTTGTTTTTAATAAATGTAATTTTTGGAAGTCAAACCAATGAATTAAAATGAATCTTAGCAATTTTGATTCTTTTTCGGTTAGTGTATTCAAGTTGTCTTCCATTAATTTGTAATGTACTTTTCAAATTTTGATGATAGTTGCAAGTGTGTTGTGATGGTGTTACATCCCTCACCTTGGGTATCCCAAACAAATGCCTTGAGTTGTACTGAAAAGATGCATGTGTCATTTCCCAAATAGTTGTGTCCACCTAATCGCAATGCATAAGAGATCTTTGGGTCCCAAATGACTCAATGTGGTGGCGCTTCCGAAGATTCCTACATAGTCCCTTTCCTCCCTATAAAATGGGGATTAAGTCTAGTGCTTTTTTACTCCTACTCATTTCCTTTACATCTGACCTCGAGTTTGCATTGTTTGATGATCAAGATGCAGAAGAAACTCAAGACTGTCGACTAGTGGATGTCTTCAACCAAGGTGTGTTTGACTTTGCATCCTCGTTGAACATGATAACGAGGTGTACAAAGTCAGGTGGTTGAATGAAGAGGCCGAATTCGATGATGCCCATCAATGCAGATCGGCTAAATAGGTCCCCTGATGGTATGGCGGTGGTTTACATCCACCATCCGAGGTTTGGGTTGTTCATTCCAATGTAGAACATCTTGACTTCATTATTCAAGTTCTTTGGCATAGCTGCCGACTACGTCACCTTTTAACTCTAATTTCCATACTTAAATTATCAACAGGTTTCTTAAGAACATTAAAACTTTATTTGTGCTGATTTTTTAACTCTAACTATTTTTCGATGTTTTGGAGGACGAGAATATTTTCTGGGAGATAGATCTCTTCAGATCGGCCTTCTACTAGAAAACAAACTCATAGGCCAAGCAGTTCCTTATGGAATGATGGCAACAAAGTCTTCTAGTTAAAGGACTTTTTGTTTGGTGCTTGGGCAGTTGTTCATCACAAAGTGCGAACTAAAGGGGAACAAACTCAAATGAGTAGGATCCTACTTATTATGAGTGATTATTTTTTAGCAGGGATTTTCAAATTTTGTGTTTATTAGCATATATTATAACTTTTTATGGGATAGTAGTATTTGATATTCTTTTATGCAATTTTATTTTGGCATTATAAATTTTAAACTGTAATTGTTTCTATTTAAAGGTCTTAGTGATTGGGGACAATCGGTGACTTGAGATTAAGATGAAATCTTGATCAATATAATCTTTGATAAAAATTTTCTACTGAATCCCAAGCATACTAGAAGCGTATCAATTTAGAGATAAAAAAGCTCAAATATTTTTATATGATTTAAATTCTAAGAAATCGAATACGTTAGAATGAAAACATAAATAATAGAGATAACCAACTCCGAATGTTTAAACTCTCAAGAATGATCATATCAAAAGAAGGTCGCAGCAACAATCAAGGTGATTTGTTGCAATGAATTAAAACTAATTCGTCAGAACTATTGGTGGTCACAACTACCAAAGAGATCCACGCATGGATGTTAACAAGGAACATTTCATTTAGCAATCATTCTTTAAAATATGGTTTACATAAATGCTATTTATAAAATTAAAAAATCTAGGAATATTCCTGAATACCTAATAAAACCCAAAAGTACCTAATTTTGAGGGAATGAATTTACTTTCTCATCCCAATATTCCTCTTTTTTTTTTTGAAAAAATGCCTCTTACCTTTTAATTTTTAGTATGAAGTATACTATTTCCTCAAAATTTGGTGTCCTCCAATTATTTGGATTTTTATCTACAACAATAACAAACCATGCCTTTATTCCACTATGTGGGGTCAGCTGCATGAGTCATTTTTTTTACTGAAATAACTCTACACTCGCATGTTGTAGGACTGAATGCTGAGAAGTCTAAATTTTCAAGGTAACATGAGATACCATTTGGCTATGAGGCACCTATGGTCTTTTGATGCAATCATGAGTTCTCTTTGTTTCCTTTTATTTGAATTGAAATATGTAGAGGAAGAATCAAATTATAAATTTTTAATTTTATTATGCTTACACCAACTTTCTCTACAAAATGATCTATAATGAAATTGTAAATAAATTGAGTTGGGCCTATGGTATGGAACCTATTTAGTCCATTCGTAACTATCAATTGAGCTCGAAACTTCATCACCATAGTCAATATAAAATCAATTTGAATGTGATGATGTAATAATTTTTCTAAATAATAAAAACTTTTCATTTCAATAAAATCATGGTTGCCTTTAACAATAGATAATCTATCAGCCATAAGATGCATATGTGAATCAGCTTGTACTTTTTCATTATTGCTCATGATAATGCCATTTAATGCCTTATCTTGTTCAACTTCTTTGGAATCATCACTAAATGCTTCTAAAATTTGTTCCTCTAAAATCCATTCATCCTTGACATCATCTTCAAATATATCCATGTATTCCACCCGGTCTTCAACACCATTATCATTCCCTTCTATTATGGCTTAATAAAGTTCAAATACACTTGTTTCTGAATCATAGTCAACAATGACCTTGTAACTTTTGCCTTCGTATTCTACTGGAGAATATTCTTGTGTAGCAATAAAAAAAGAAATAGAATCTTCAACACAATCATGATTATCAGAAGGATGAATAGTATTATTATAACATGGATTATTCGAATTGCATAATCGCATAGGAGCAATTAAAAGAGGACATTCTATGCATTCTTGAAGATTTACCTCGAATGAGAGGTTGAGTTTGAGAGGGGTGCCTATTTCGTTGATTATATCATGTACTAGTATGTTGACATCATTATTATAATTAGAAAACTCATACGAATTAGAAAGTCTCAAGTCATGATAATTATATTAGCTATAGCTACGAGTAGTTACATATGAAGTCTACGAAGAACTTATTCGTGAAGGTGCACATGAAGTAGATCTGAAATATCAATTTCTAGATTATAGTCAACAGTAACCTTGTAACTGTCACCTTTATATTCTACTGGAGAATCTTCTTATATAGAAATAAAAAAGAAGTAAAATCGTCAAGACAGTTATGTTCATCAAAAAATTGAATAGTATTAGCATAATGTGGATCATTAAGAATTATGTAATTACATAGGAGCAACATTAGAAGATAACATATTATGCATTCCTGAACAGTTACATCGAATAAGAGGTTGAGTTTCAGAGGGATAATTATTTTGCTGATAAGATTATGTACTGGCATGTCGATATCATCATTGCAATGAGAAGACCCATGTGAATCAGAAAAACTCGAGTCATGATAACTATATTAGCCATAGCCACGAGTAGAACCTTGTGAAGTCTGAGAAGAACCAAATAGTCATAAAGATGCATATAAAGTAGATCTGAAATATTGATAATTTCTTTTACATAAATTATCTTTGATCCTATTCATCATCATAATAATCATTTGAATTTCGATCTTCATATCTTTGATCTTATCTACTATAATAATGATCATGCAAATTTTGATTTTCATATATTTGATCATATTTATCATCATAGTGACAATATGAATTCTCACTTTTATGTTTTTGATCAGACCTAGGAGTATACCGATCATCATAATAATTATTAGAATGCTGAATCGAATATATAATATGATGACAGTCACAAAGTATCAAACAAAGGGAATACTAAAGCTTTGATACCAAATTGATGGGAGGTGGTCGGTGACTTGAGTTAAGATGAAATCTCAATCAATGCAATAATCTTTGATAAAATTCTTTAGTAGAATCCCAACGCTTAGAAGCATATCAGTTTAGAGATAAAGACGTCTAAATATTTTTATATGATTGAATTTTCAAGAAATTTGAATATGTTAAAATGGCAACATAAATATTAATGATAACTAATTATGAATGATCAAATTTGTGAATGATTGTACTTAAGAGAAGATCGCCTCAATGTCAAGGTGATTCATTGCGACGAATTAGGGACCCTTCAAACCTGTGAATTGCAGATGCTACCACTATCACCCTCTGCGATTGCGCTGTCGATGTGTACATCGGTTAGACTCTTTGTAGCACTTCTCAGTGATCTTTGATCGCTGGCTTAGGTAATCCCATAACTACACTCACATCTATGGTTTCTTTTGGAATTTTGTTGGTGTTATTGCCATTATGGTTGCTTGATTACTTACCTGCGTGATCATGAACACTAATTTGAGAGAGAATTATTGTTGGGTTACATAATTGTGAGGCTTCCTTGTTGTATATTGGCTTTGATTGATTGAGAACAAACCCTAATTTGTTTGGTGGATTTTTGTTTTTTTTTTTTATCTTGTTTTCTTTTTGTTTTAAATCGACTTGTTTGTAGAATTGATATTCCTTCGTTATCATATAAAATTTCTTTACATGCACTCTTGCCATATTTTGAACTTAGTTGTCGTCGTGCTTACTGAACTATAAAAAGTAGGTTGCATTCATATTGTCCTACATCACAATCCAGGCCTGCAAAAGTTGTCTGGTTGAGTTCAGTCAGACAAGAAAAAGTTATAAATGTGCTGATTTGTTGACTTTAGCATCCCTGAAAAGCTTATTCCTGAAATAATCTGCTGTTTATAACAAGTTTTTAAAGATTATTTCAACCAGATGACTTGATAAGGTGACAGCTGCCTTTTAAGTGATGCCCTTCACGTTATATGTTATTATATTTGTTACGCTTTTTGTTTTTTGAACCACAACATAGATCATTGAGATTATAAGTTCTTGTTCAAGCAAAATGCTAATTGAAATTATGTATCTTGTATTGGTGTTGACTGAAGTTTGTGGCTATCACTTATGGAGTTAGCACTGATAGTTTTATGTTTATGAAATGCCATATCGGTCAATTGGCTAGCTAATATTTTATCAGCCATGTTTATCAGTTGTTTTGTTTAACAATTCACATAGCAACTAGATAAGTTTTTGTTACTGTCTTTCAAACTATTTATTTTAAGCTTTTGTTCATTTAATGGTTTTTGCCTGATCAGGTTGGCATAAATGAAAACAAGTGGCAATCATTGGAGGAGGAAATGGTTCCATCGGTGCCTACAATTAAATTAAATTGGCTGGAGTCACAATCAAAGTTGTCCTTGAAAAAGTATAATGACTACCACATTTGTGTTGTTGGAGGTAACATTTGATAGTGACTTTCTGGGTTTTTGCTATTTGACATACATTATTTTGCTTTTTAACTTTATATGATATTCTATTTAATATTAGACTTGCAATAGTGGGGGGTGATTAAGTATTTATTGGCGGCAATGTATAATATTTTATGTGGATAAAGTTTAGATGAATTTGTCTTCACCCATTTTGCAACTATGATGACATACTTCGAAGAAATCTTTTTCAAGTTGCATGTGCAAATGTTCAAAAATATGGCTTCTTAGATGATCTTACCAATCCATTCCTCTATATAAAAATGGTTTTACAAATGTTTATTGTTTGTCAAGTTTGTTGCACACCCTACATATGTAGGCTTGTTTGATCAATCCTAGTTCAGCCTAACCAACCAACTAAACAATATGTTATCTTATTGTTATTGGCCACATTAATTTATGCGAATAGATGATGATGTCCTGCTAACTTTTAATCTGGTTGTTTGATAACCTCTTGTGACGATTGGCTAGTGACATTTGATGCATAATTTCTTAAACTATCTAGTGCCTCACTTTCCTTTCTTTCCTACTTGTTTCATATCTTTCTTCCCTCTTTTCTCTTTTGTTTCCTCAATTTTCCCTAGCCACTATCTTCTGATGTTGATGAGAGATGGAGGGAGGGAGGAAGAGATGTATTCTTGTTTTTCCTTTACCAGCTGCTACTCTTTTTTCTTGTTATGTAGGGGGAGGGTGGGGGGAAATAAGCAGCCACTAAACCGCGTCTTCTAAAATGATCTTTTATTTTCCTTTAATGATGGTACTGCTTGATCTCATGGTATGCCTATTTCATGGAACAAGTAGGATGCTGGTTGTTCTATTTGAAGCAATTCAATGAGAAGAAATGGAAAGTTTGTTTGAAACTTTTCTTTTGTGAAACTTGAAGAAATGGAACGTTTGGCTGATTCTTTCAATGTGTTTGTATTTGTGCCAACACAGAGACTAGCTTTTCCCTTTTTTTGGGTTGTGTGCCGATTCTGAACTAAATGACTAGATCATTAAATTAAACTAATCATAACAAAAATACAAGAGGTATCTCACCATAAAAGTCAAACTGAACTAGCAAAATGCTTCAAATGATACTTTGAAATGATGGCATTTAACCATTAATTTATATATTTATATATGAATTTTCTATTTTTTGGTATTTATTATCCTTGATTTCACTATGTTTGAGTAGAGCTTTCAAATTTAGTTGTTTTAATTTTCCTTATGTGTGATTTTTATGAAATGATGATTTTTTGATGGTTTTAAGTTTAGAGTCTTGGATCTCTTGGTTAGGGAAGAGCTCTTAGGATTTAATGAGATTTCAAGATCTACCTAGTTGTAACATGTATTACAATGTCTACAACATACTTTACATCCTAGTTGTTCATCATGTCTTACTTTTGCACATGAAAACTGTGAAGTAGGGGATCTCAGTGCTCTTACTAAGGAAAAGAATATTAGTAATGCACCGTCGTTTTAACTTTTGAAGTGAAAGACGTTTTGTAAAAAATGAAGTCTGATAATGCTTATTGGCTTGATGGATCATGAGGCTTTATTGTGGTCTAACTGTATAAGTGACATTGGTGCAGGGCCCCCTATAAGACTTATCAAAACTAGAGATTTAGAGAATGTTTAATGAGTAGAAGAGAATCCTTATCTTTATTTTTATTGCAAGGATGATATACAAAATTATTGTAATTAGGTGAAGAAGTTTATTAGTTATATCATAATTTTTTGAGAGGGTTATCGAATAGTGGTGGAGAGGGTTACCAAATAGTGGCAGAAAAGAGACACCATAATATTACACAATTAATTTGGTTCTACGCATAATTTATCAATAGTGGAGGCCTTTATATTTTCTATAAAAAATGGAGAAGTACAATAATGCAACAAATAGGAGTGTGCATCATGCATATTAATGTCATTAAGGATATAAATAATGGAGTAGCTACCTACGTGCGGATTGCATATGACTAAAAGGAGTTATGAAGTACTGATACTTTATGAATCCTAATGTATTTGTGTTGTATCCATATTTGATACTGATACTCCCCAATAGTTTACCGATATATATTCGAAAAGCCACATACTGTATTAATTTTATTATTTAAAACTAAATTTCAATACTTGTCTAATACTTTTTTGATAGTTTTTATCAATTCTAATTAAAGAAAAAATATGTAGACATAAAATATAAAATAATGACTCATATATAAAATAAACCTGTTTAAACTCAACAATTCATAATGAGAGAGCGGCATGCTGGGTTGGTGCGATTGGAGAGTATAGATTTATTCACGCTACAAAAAACATCTAGTATTTGCATGCTGCTGCTTCCTCTGTTTCAGTCAAACCTTTCTCATGATTTTATAGACATTAGTGACGTTCTTGTTTCTTGTACCTCAATTAACATTTTCTCATGAACGCTATGTATATTACTATTTTTGTCGGATGTCGATCATATTGCTTGACTTCTTTACCTCAGTCGAGCTTATATTGTAAAAAATAAATAGTTTTAGGGCTAAAATTTCCCCGATTAAAAATTTATTTTATTTAAAAAAATAAAATAATATTTAATATCTTATCCTACAAAAACTTTAATATTAATAATCACTTTAGTTCAAATTCAACACAATTTTTAATATAACTAACTCATTTTTTTTACATCATACATATTTTTCTATAAAATTTACAAAAATTTTTCGGATCATCTTTTTTTCCTCTAGCCAAATAAAGCCTCAGGCTTTCTTTTTATTTTATTTATTTATATATTGAGTTGTAGACTCGTAGAAAGGCGGTGTGCATATATTTTGATTAGGTTATTATATTTGAATTTAAATCACTGTGATTATATTATTTTCAATTGCTTCTTGGTTGAATTGAGTTTATTAATTTGAGTAGGATTTAGGTTGAAAAGGAACTTAATCTATTGATATGTATTAACTCTCATCTCACCTAGATATTCTATAACTAGTTGGACAATAATTGAATAATATTTATGATATTCTAAGTTTAAAATTTTATAAAACTCATTAGCTGTTAGGGATGTTTTGATATTTTAGGTTTAATTATCTATATTGTTGCTTTTGGTTATTCTATAACAACAACAACAAACTTAGCATATCCCAGTAGGTGGGGTCAGGTATATGAATTTTTTATTTTTATTGTATTCAATGAAATAATAAATTCTCTTTTGTTTTAAATATGTATGATCTTTTTTTATAGTTTCTTGCCATATCTTTTTTATCCTTTCTTTTTATCTTTTTATATGGGTAAGATCTAATAATCCAATTTTTCTTTTTAGAGCTTCTATCGGCCTATGATTTGTATGTCCAAACCATCTAAGCTGACTTTGTTTAAGCTTATCCTCAATTTAGGTCACTCCAACTTTCTTGCAGATATTACTCATTTCTTATCTTGCTCTTTTGCGTATACCTACTCATCTACCTTAGCATTCTCATTTCTGCGATACTTATTTTATTTGTAATCAAAATACTCGATTTGAGTATTTCGGTTTAGGATTTAATATTGTTTGGCCCTGTTTGGTGTGCATTCAATATTGTCTTAGTAAAAGTTTTCTATCACACTATATATTTGTTGCATTTATTTACCTTATTCATCTTACTTAGATCTTGCTAATAATATTATTATCTATTCAGGATACTGATGTAGCTATGAATTGGATATTCAGGTAGATAGTGACTGCACTGGAGTGAATCATAATAAAACGATTATATTATAGTGAGGATTGGTGACACCTAGTGCGGATAAGATAGGAGAGTACATTTAACTTGGTTTGGCCATATCCTTTGTTAAGCTCTAGAGGGCTTTGTTTGTAACTATTAGAGGTTCCTACTAGCGGGCTTTGTTTGTAACTATTAGAGGTTCCTACTAGCGACAATTAAAAGCAGAGAAAAACAAAAAAATAATATTGGATATTATCATCAAAGATGGCCTTGACTCATTGGCGCTGGTTAAAATGGCGTCGAATGGAATAGTGAAACTCATTCTATTTGTTTCAACTATGTTGGATGAAAGTTTCATATATATATCTCACTAACAAATCAGTCCTTTACAATGGAGCAATGGAGAAAATCCGCGCAACGAGCTAGAAAGATCCAAGCTGGAAAGCTCTGTGTCCTTTAGGTAGAAACCAAGAAGACTTCTAAATCATCTAATTTTGTGGCCCTTTTAACTTCCCAATGAAGAATACATGATTCCAAAAGAATTATAAAAGAATAATAAAAAATACAATAATATACAACTAAAAGTTATTTCAGCTCCTGTGAAATGAACTTGAGCCCTTGGGAGATGAATGACAAAGCAGTTTCTTTTTCTCTTCCTATTAAATGATTTAACCATGTAAAGGGATAGTGCTCTCAACCCTAGCCTATGTGCCAAAGCCATATTTTTCTGTACTAGGTTGACTTAACACTTGTCTTGGTCAAAGTTTGGTCACCAACCTTAACCAACATCAAAAATAGGTTTTGTATTAGGTTTACTCAACCTTATCTTGAGTCAACATAGACCCTAATATTGGACAGTCAGATGATGGATGGTCCAGAAAAGAATCTCATAACATGTTTTTTGATAGATGTTGCAGATTGTTTATATATGTTGTTCTTTATATTTAAACTGGTTTAGTTTATTCAAATTATGTTTTGCCAAATTGATTGTTATTGAATAATATTATTTAAATGGATAAATCTGATTAATTTAAATTAGTTTGAATTATCTCATTTAGATAATTTTTTAAAGTCATAATTATCTACTCTTTTCTTATTTTTTATTTTGATTTATTTGCCGATAAGTTGGAGTATGCACATATGTTTTTGAGAGAATAATGAATAAATGAAATTTATTTTGTGTGTGAGAAGGGATTAATATTCCGGATGAAAGGGTAAGAAAATTTTAGGTGAGAATCTTAGAAATCCTAGTTATCCATCATTTTTTTCATATTTTATTTCATCCTCTAAAACTTAGCCACTACTTAAAAAAAAAATGCTAGTCACCTGATCTTCCTTATCTAGCATCAATTTTTGGTGTCAGAGCGCTTCGTGCAGTGTCAATTTTGGTATAAGAGCGCTTTATCATTCATCTCCCCAACTAATAGACACTCCTCAAACCCATCAAGATTGACTTAGTTAACTTAAACACTTTTTTTAAATTGTTATTACAATTCTTATCTAGATATGATTTTGTTTTTCCCTAAATACTATAATTCCCCCACTCCAATTGAGAATTATATTGGTGTAGATTCTAACACAGGACCCCTTAGTTCTAGTCAAGCTCCTTCCCCACTGGATTAGGAGAATCTCCACTATTACAATATTATTAAGTGTTATTTTATTATTCCAATCCTAATGCACTCAAACTCACCCTTATAATAAATTCTACTCGAAATAACTCAAAGTAAATAGTCTTGAGCTAATGTCTTCAAGATATCTTTATTCCTTTACTTGATCGCTACAATGCTTCGACCAAATTGTACACTTTCTTCTAACATTTTACTTTCATATAAGGCAATAGATCATCAATCTTTTCGTTGAGTCCATTGAAACCTAGAAACCTTCAACATAAAATTTTAATAAACATTAGGAACTAATTAAACTAGTTGCAAACATCAAAACATATGATAACCAAAGATTACAATGGAGGAACCAATAGCTGCTGGTGTATAAATTGCATTTTGGATTTGTATTGGTTTAGACTGAACATTTACGTCATTGAAACCTGTAGCTTGCCCATTAAGTGAACTCTCCACTTTTTTTTTTTTTTTGGACATTCTCTACAAATATAGAGCTATACTCAGGAATTTTGTATATATCCTACTGTTTAGAAACAAAAAATCGTTAAAACCTGTTGTTTGCCCATTAAATAAACTGTCCACTTTTTTGTTATGTTTTCGAGCATACTCTACAAATATAGTCTTGTACTCTGATCGTAAATTTCTACTTTTTCTTAAAAAAATTAACTTTATGTTTTTCCACATTCAAATGGGTTTAATTGTTCTGTGTGGATTATCATTTAGGTTGTTTCATCTTATACACATCTTGTAAAGCTCATCTTATTTCTAAATATGTTTTTTGAAGCTGAATATTTCTGAATTTTCATTAGTAGCAGCTGCTTGGCAGGATATAGGAAACCAAGCCCATTGATTTAATATTTTTATTCTTCAATATATTAAACAAATACCAATCGTATTGTTGTGTGCTTGGAGTTCTTGTTTTTATGTTTTGATAAATTTGTACGTTTGTACTAAGAATCATTTGGAAAGAGTATTCTGGTAAATTTAGTTTGCTGAGATCAGATTTTGCTGATTTTTTTCTGAATACTTCTTCTTTGATAGAAATTTTTTTTTTTACTTACAGAAGCAATAAAAGTAGATATTGAGTTCAGAAATCCACTTCAGATCCCAATTTCAGTTTTTGGTATTTCTCTTATGTGCGATCTCTCTTCCAGATCCGAAGAGACAGAAATAGGTATATCTCTTACTGTTCATTTTGGCTGTCAAACCAGTGATTTGACTAGCTTAACCGTATTCTTTCTTCCTTTTACAGATGAGCCAGAGTCTTCTTTTGGATTAAATGATGGCGAAGAACTAAAAGAGGATGGTGGTTGTAGGTATATAATACTTTGTTGAAAATATTCTCTCTTGGAATTCTCTGGTTGTTTTTAGTTGGCCTTCTATCGTAATTACTTGAGATCTTTCACTGATTCCAACAACTATTAAAGTTGTATATTTGCACATTGATACAGAAGTAGAAATGCTGATTCTTCATCTCTAATTTTTTCCGAGCTTGATCTGGTTCTGGATGGAGGTGAGACTAAAAGGGTAGGCTCCTTTTTGTTTTTATTTTATTTTAGAAGCAAAGGCACCTTTTTCTTTTAAAACCTAAGATGTCAAGATTTCTTCATCATTATGCTACGCTACCTTGTCTGACAATCAAGCATGAAGGATGTCTATGATAAAGCATCTCCGAAATGGTTTACGTTATTGGACAAATTTTTGAATCTTTGATAAAATGAGGGTAATCTTTTGATACTGCATAACTTCAAAGAAGAAGTATGGCACATTTTGTGCTTCAAATACATCTATTATATATTTACCAGCATTATCATGTTTACCTATTGTCAGAACCATTTCTCCTTGTATGCTTTTCAGGTACAACTTGAATGTATTCCAAAAGTGGAAGGAATACTTAAAGTAGTTGGAGTAAAGTGGAAATTGTCAGGCCTTGTTGTTGGCTACCAATACTTTGAGCCACATTTGAAGAAGAAACTCCAGAAAGGGAAACTAGCATCTAAGCGTTCTTCTGGTAGCATTCTCAGTTTTATTGTCATCAAGGTACCTGCCTTTCCATCTGCATGTTAATCCTACTATCCTTGTAAAGAGTGCACAGAATATCACTTTTTCCTATTTTAGGGCCTTCCAAAACTTGAAGGCTGTGTTCACAACTTCCCAGGAAGTGTATTTGCTGGTGATTTGAGGCTTCTTACTCTTGAACTAAGAAACCAATCAGAATACTCAGTCAAGGTATATATAGTCTGATTATTAAAATATATATTTATGGTAAATATTTTATTAATAGTTTTACTGTTAATTGTCAACAAAAAATATCTAATATGCATAACAATATTTTTTGCTGAAGCTTATACTTTTCTGGTAAGGACATAGATCAATATAACCCAACGACCATGATATCAAGTTAATTAGAACTAATTAGAGATTTTCATATTAGTTATATTCAGATTTAATTTGATTTGATGAAAATTCAAGACTGATTTGGAAGATTTGCTAACCTACATATATGGAGTTGATTTTATTTAATTGTAATAAAATTAGTTTCATATTTATTTCGTATTTTATGTTCAACATTCAATATTGTATTTTCAAATTTCTTCAGACTTTCTCTATATAAAGAGGTTGTTAAGCATTGTATTAGTTGATTGTTATTGATTGATGCAATAAGTACAGAATTTTGTAAGTATCTAGATTTGAGTTAAGCGGTCGATATTCTAGTGAAGAGTAGAATTAGCCTTTGGTGAGAATACTCAAATAGCTTAGTTATCTACTTTTATCTCTTAAAAAAAAAAAATCTTCTTCCATCTACTTTCCTGGACCACCCAACTCATCTTCGTACTCTCCTTCGCCTTGCACGCACGCCCGCCTCCAGCACCTTGCACGCCCGCCCGCCTCCAGCACCTTGCACGCACGCACGCCTCCAGCACCTTGCACGCACGCCCGCCTCCAGCACCTTGCACACACGCCCACCTCTAACATCTCGAATGCGCGGCGGCTTTTGACAATCGGCTACCTCTGACGCGTGCTTGTGCCAGCAACTCGAGCCCACTCGATAGGCGCGTGAACACACGCGAGTGGTACCCGCGAAGAGCACATTCCCGCGAGTAGTGGCACAAGGCCCGCATACACTCAACCCATGGTCGCTCTGGCTTTCCCTTTGTTACTTCTCGCCGGCTTTACCTCATGCTGCTCATTATTCTCGAGTGAAGCAGTTCCCGTGGTGACATCGCATTTGATCTTGTTGATCTTACGTTGGACTTCTACTTTTTTATCGGTATAATTTCTCATCAAATTCGACTAATCGTTGATTTTTTGTCCTCAATAAAATTATTTGTTTTGTTTGATTATTCGTCTTAACTCTAATTGTGTGATCATGCACTTAAAGTTGAGAATAAAATTACTGTTAAATTTGTTTGCACATCTGTTCTAATTTTTGAACCAAGAATCTAATTTGTTGAATTTCAAATGACCGCCCTAATCTAATTGATAAATTTTTATTTATCATTGATCTAATTTAATTCTGATTTTAAAATGATTTAAATTTGCGGGATTTATAAGCCATATTTATTATATAATTTTTTTAGAAAATATTTTTATGTTTTATAAAAATAATTTGTTAGCTAATTTTGCTAATTATAAATTAAAAATAACATTTTCATTCTTGTTCTGCATCATTTTCCTTGTACATTGTTTCTCAGCTTCTATATATTTGCACCACTTTGAATTTATCGCAGTTGAAAATTTGGGACATTCGTGCATTTTGCAGAACATGAAAATGACAGTAAGCCATCCAAGATTTTTGATTCCTGGGAACTTGGAATGTCTACACCTAGAATTTCCAAACTGTTTAGAGAAACGAAGTGGTCTAAAAACGAATGATGGTTTTGCTGTTGTTCAGAAGTCCAAGAACCTTTTGTTTTCTTTCCCCAACGTGAGTGGGAAAACTACCAACCAATTTTCTGTTTCAGGATAAAATGCATTCTTTGAACTATTAATTTAAACCAATCATTCTTTCCTTAATGCAGGATGTCAGTATACGTGCAGGAGAAACTTTTTTGTGGCCCCTTTTTATTCACATTGAATTTTCTGGAAAGGTTTCCTTATTTTTATCAGTATACTATGAAGTGGAAAATTATTGCAGTGACATGATTTACAGGACATTGCGCATGCATTATGATGTGGAGGTAAGACAAAATGTCTATTGCACTCTTTTTTCTGTATGTTATTCTGTACTTATTCTGAAGAACCTATATTCTTAATATGTGATAATTACAAAACCATTATTGCATATTGTGACATCCCTATTTCAAATCATTCGAAAAATCATACCAATTCCATAGGGAAGAAAACAAAAGTCGGGAAAAATTAATTTGATAAAAATTATAGAACATTAAAAATCTTGTTGCAGAAGTGACAAAATAAAAGCTTACAAATACTTTAGAGTTTCAAGTTTATATTAAAACAAAGTAGTAGATTATATTTACAATAAAAAAACCAAGGTTTTCATGTTTATTTATGTATAAAACATTCTCCAGTTTCAATTTATTACAACCTAGTTTACGTAAAACCATGCGATAAGGCAAAACACGTAAAAATCCTGGCTCTTATTTTTCGTTCTTCCATTGTGTTTTCTTTAGTAGTACCTATCAGTAAAAGTATCAGTTTACCAACCCTAGAGCTGAGTAGACAGTAAACAGTAACCTACTAATAAAAGAATAGTCATTATCACTTACAAGCAATAGTAATATGAACATGGTAAAATATGATCAATAACATACCAAGTAGCAGTAGCAAGATGAAACAGTATAAAGAATTATTCACACATCAGGTTTGCATAAATGCTGCTTATTTTCATTTATTTTTTATACATTTTTATTACTTTTGGGCGTTGATTCCTTAGATCACGTCTTAACTGCCTTTCACCACAATCTTATATATAGGATCCTTCCTGACAACCCACCCTAAAATAGAAAGATGTCCTTATTTTCTGACAACCATTATTCCCTAAATTGGTTGATTGTTTTTCTTTCACTACAGCCATCATCCCTAAAATTAATAGATTGCCTTGCTTTCCGTGGCTCCACCATAGACAGGGACATAAACGCAATAAGAAACCTCTTTGATTTTGTTGTTCTAAATCCACAAACCATAACTTATGCTTTGACTTGGCAAATAACTCTACAAAATTTCATTAAATACATGCCATTAAGCTACTGTTGGAAATTAAACCTTGAGTAGCACCAGACGGTTCATTTTAGACTAGCTTCCTGGTTTTCATTTCAGCTATCATTCCATACCTTCAATTACTAAATCCAGCCATCCAAAGCTTGTTATATCAGTTGAGATAACATTATAACATTCGTAATTTATCCAGTAAACAAGTAAGATTCAATTTCATTGCAAAGAATCAATTCATAGGATTAACATAGTTTTATTTGCTATTACATGTGAAGGAGTTAGAGCATGCCAATGGCTAAACTCTATCCAATCAATCATTATAACTATCACTCAGTCACATAAAGAAGAATTGAAACCATTCATTTATGGTAATAAACAACATGTTCTTAATTCAAACCATTCAGTTATGGTTTCTTCCATGCCATTTCAAGCATATTATACCAATATTGGTATATAATTTAAAATATCTCTTTCTAGTTAAGACTTTTAATAAAGTGTACAAGTTAAGCTCTAGCCTTCCTTTTAGCTAAGCACTTTTTCTCCCAGGTTTTCCTCTTCTAGTTGCTGCCAAGTGAAGAGTTAGGAGAGCTGCTCTTCTAGAGCTCAAATAGGTGAAGGATTGGCTTACTCTTCTTCTTATTCTTGCTGTTATCAGCTCTAAACAGCAGCCCTCCTCATCCTTTCTTCACTTACGGCAGCTCAAACAGAAAATAAAGGATAAACAGGAGAGAGAGCCAGAGGGTAAGAGGTAAAAAGAGAGAGCTTTCCAATTTAGCCCTTATCCATCTAGCTTCTAACCCATCCAGCCCAACTGCAGCTCTTTAGTCCACTTAATTAGGATTAGTTAGGCCAAGCTTGCTTAGTCAGAGTTAAGCACAATTAATTATGTTATCCAACCTTTAATCCAATCTCCACTTTCAAATTGAGCTACTTCAAATTATATATTCAGAAAATTTTTCCATAAGTGAAAGAAATTTAGCAACTTGACATGCTTTGTAATTAACCAATTGAGTAAAATAACATACTTTCATATTGATTTATCAAAGTGGCATGCTTTTGTAAATGAGGAAAGTAAGAAATAAAACCTAGATGTCACACATACTCTATCCCATCAGTTAAACAACAAGAGGAACAAAAAAATAAGGCTTCATGATTTTTACTAATGTAGTTTATTAAATGTTTGTCTGTTAGAAAGATGATGAAACCTATATTCTTAAACGTAAAGTTTCATGAAATGACTTATAAGTAAAATTTTCAATGTATTTATATTGATTTAGATGATTTTGCTACAAGAAAGGCACTCTAGGTTGCTTTTTCTATGGACTTACTACCTTGACTCCCTTGACATTCAAGGTATTTTTCAGTTATTTTTCTGCATGCATGCGCTATTTTATTACCCTAGGTACTTTAAGGTCTCGACATGCATGCACTATTTACTTTTGCTTAAATTGAATCCTACTTCTTTTGAAGTGCTCTTTCAAGGTTTCAGTTGCTGATTAACAACTAAATAAGTTTCATCTATTAGAACAATATTGTCCATAAAAGGCATGTACCAAGTAATCTCACATTCAATATACTTCGTCAATTCATCTTTCTCCTAAAATAAAAAATTAGTATTGAAAATATAACTCTTTTTGTTGAGAACCTTTTTCAAATTGCTTCATGTAATCCTCACATTCTTAATTGCTTTAACGTAAATGCTCTTAGTCATATTGATAGACAAGATGGACATATCTTTCCTTTTCAATGCTCACTAAAAGACTAAAAAAAATGCTCAAGAAAAGGCCTCTCTTGGGACTTTGTCATATGCTTTTTCATGACATTTCAAGTAATTAGAAGGTCCATTTTTTGGCATATCTAAACTTTTCTGTTAGTATTTTTCCATGGAAGATAGCTCTTCCATCATTGACCTTCCATGCATTGTCAAATATTATCGCGACTCTTATCAACCTTTTTTTAGTAATCCTCTTTCGAGACTTTTTATCATATAGCTCATAAAACATGATCTCTCAAAGCTTTTATTGTATATCCACTTATACTATAAAATCAGGATAAGAATACCCTTCTTCTTTTTATTAGATATTCTCTTAGAGCCTATTTGCTAAATAGATCAATTTGGCCATGCCTTGAAAATTGTGGTCTTGCTTTGAAATATGTGTATAATGCACAATAAAGTTATTTATGTTAAAAATTGTGTAGCATATGAAATAAAATTGATTGATGAATTGAAACTAAACCAAGCCTATTGACACATAAATATTGTATGATTGGTTGGAAAGTTATTAAACAAACTTTATGATATTATTCTTAATTTAAAATTTCAAAAACTCAATAGCTATTGAAGGATTTATTTTTTATTTTTTAGATTGGATTGACTGTAATATTGCTTTTAATAGTATCAAGAATATATCAGAATATAAGTATAAGTAAATTCAAGAAAATTAAAAACATATTTTTGAAAGTCATATCAATAATGTGTACAATTCATTTTAGCCTAACATATAAACTATACCTTCTACATGACTAGCATATTTGCATGTGCGTTACACGAGTTTTAATTTAGGAAATATTATTATAATAAATGTTATTATTACATTGTAAAATAATATTCATTTATGTCTTTGATCAAAAAAATATTCAAAAATATTTTTATTAAATTGTAAAACAACATGGTATTATACAAAATGATGGCGAAATAGATAATGACGTTATTAGCAGGATCCAAGCAGGCTGGGTAAAATGGAGAAATGCTTCTGGAGTGTTATGCGATAGAAAAATCCCATCCAAAATTAAGGGTAAATTTTATAAAACTGTTGTAAGACCAGCGATGATATATGGTGCTGAATGCTGGCCTACAAAGAAGAAACATACAAATAAAATAAATGTTGCAGAAATGAGGATGTTAAGGTGGATGTGTGGATATACACGAAAGGATAGAATGAGAAATGAGTATATCCGAAAGAAAGTTGGTGTTGCACCAATTGAGGATAAACTTAGAGAAAGTCGGCTTCGATGGTTTGGACATCTAAATCGCAGGCCAATTGAAGCTCCAGTTAGAAAAATTGAGTTACTGGATTTTGCCCATGTACAAAGAGGAAGAGGGAGACCAAAGAAGACATGGCAAGAAACTATAAGGAATGATCTTAGTTACTTAAACTTAGATAAGAATTTGGTAACTGATAGAGCGCAATGGAAACAAAGGATTCATGTAGCCGACCCCACCTAGTGGGATTAAGGCTTGGTTGTTGTTGTTGTTGTTGTAAAACAACATGGTAATTTCTTAGGGCTTAAGACTAAGATTAAAAGAAATCCATAGACTAAACTATAATTTTTATCAAAATGAACTAGGACCTGAGATCCAAATTTAGAAAACTTAGGGGACCAAATTGTTATTTTTGTTGTAAAAAATTAGGATCTATGATCACATCTAGGAAAATCAATGGACTGAATTATTATTTTGTTAGAACCTAAGGTCAATACTCAAGGAAACTGGGAAACCAAATTATAATTTCTTTAAATTTAAGACTAGTACAAAGAGAAATCTAGAATAGGTAATTAGGACTTAAGACCATGGGTAAAAGAAATCAAGGGGTCAAACTATAATTTCTCGGACATGAAGCCATGACTAAGAATAATTGGGATACTAAATTACAGTTTCATTGTATGGAATTAGGACTTGGGACCAAAACTGAGAGAAATTGTATTATTGACTTGTAAGTTCTCAGGACTTGGGTTCAAGGCTAAGAGAAATTAATGGACCAAATTATAATTTCTTCGAACCTAATAAATTAAGGAATTTGAAACTAAGAAATTATGGGTTTAGGGTATAGGTTTAAGCAAAAGAGAACTCGTGGAAGTGAATTTTAATTTTTAGGACCTAAGATCAATTCTAAAAGAAATTAGAGAAAAAAAAACATAATTGTCATTATAAAGAATAAAGATTTAAGATGAGAAGTAAAAGAAATCTAGGAACTAAATTATAATTTTTTAATAATTAATATTTAGTGTAAAAGAAATCTTGGTACGAAGCTACAATTATTGTTGTAAGGAATTATTACCTAAGATGAAGACTAAGAAAAATCAGACGGCCAAATTATAATCTTTCTGTAATTAAGATTAAGTATAAGAGAAATCAGGGGACCAAACTACAATTGTCATGGTAAGGAATTAGGACCTAAGGCAAAGACTAAGAAAAATTAATAGATCAAATTGTAATTTTTAGGGATCTAAAATCAATACTAAGAAAAATGAGGAAATAAATTATAATTTTTGTTATAAGGAATTATAACCTAAGATGAAATCTAAGAAGAATCAGGGGATTAAATTATAATTTTTGAGACCTAAGACCTATGCAAATAAAATCAAGGGCCTAACTTATAAATTTTGTTATGAGAAATTAGGACTTACAACCGTGTATAAGAAAAATTAGAGTATAAAATTATAAATTCTTGAGACCTAATGTTGAGATTTAAGAAAGATTGAAAACCAAATTAGAATTTTTATTATATTCATGTTGCTAACCCCATCTAGTGGGATAAAGGCTTGGTGATTGTTATTGTTGTTATATGCCATGCATCTTACATTCTGTATGCTGTGCTTTATTATACAATAATATGTTGTGCTCTGAAGTGTTATTATTAGATGTTAGGATATTTATCAAGATGAGCCTTTCTCAGATTATCCCCTTATCAGCCTATCTTTCAGATGTTCCATATTCCTGTCATTTTATATTATGCCTTCTTATTGTTTCTCTTTGCATTCATCTGCTGGATGCTTTCTTCTCAGAAGATTGAATTGTTCTCATTAATTAGTATTGCATTTTGTAGGTGTTACCATCATTAGATGTGTCATTCCAAATAGCTCCATGTCCATCAAATCTGCAGGAGTTCCTTGTCCGGATGGACATCATGAACAAGACAAGTACGGAGAATTTTTCTTTGCGACAGTTGTCATGTGTTGGTGATCATATGGAAATTTCTTCATTGCCTACATACGAATACATTTGCCCCTCTAAGATTTTACTTGCTGGTCAGGCTTTATCATGCTTCTTTAAGCTAAAGGTATGTTAACCACTTTGGCAAAAGATTGATTTTTTTAAAAAAAATTTAAATTCTAAAAAACTTTTGGAAGAATGGGTATCAAAAGAATGCTTTTTTGATTAATCCTTACCATTTTGATTGTAGTATGCTACAAAACACTTCCTTATTTATTTTTACTTCAATAGGATCTAATTTTAACCTATTGTCACGTAGGCAATTGCTTGATATACTTATGTGCATTGGAGTGAAGGTCGTGGTGTTTTTCGGTTATCTTTGGGTGGTAGGAATGTCGTGGTCTTGGAGGAACCTCATGCGACTATGTTTTGCCACGCCTTATGGCCTGGATTCCTTGTTTTACGCCTTGTTTGGCACGAGAACCAAAATGATACTAATTTTAAAATAATAATAATTATAATAATAAATAATTTTTTTTAATTATTTTGCACAAATTCTAATATAAAAATTATTATTTTATTTCACATACTCAATAATTTTTTATAAAAGTATAAACTTTATTTCACATCCTAAACCAAAATACTCAAATCAAGTATTTTGATTTAGGATGTGAAATACAATTGATATTTTTATTGAAAATTATTGAATATGTGAAATAAAATAATATATTTTTATATTAGAATTTGTATAGAATTATTTAGAAATTTTATTTATTTATTTATTATTATTATTATTAGTTTTTAAACTAATATTATTTTGATCCTCGTGCCAAATAGGGCCTAAGGTCACTGAACCAATTGCGTCTTATGTTGGTCTTCTAACTGTGCTACTTGATTCTTATGGCATTTCATTAATTTCTTCTTCATATATGCATAATTTAAGGAGCTTCTTGGCCTCAGTTGGTATACCTTTTGAGTATTCTTCAGTTAATTTATGAGTGAAAACCTTGATAAGACTTGGTTCTGGTTGATGGATAAGACTTGGTTCTGGTTGATGGATTATCTTACCTATGTTGTTTCATGTTCTATCTGGCATTTGGTTAGATTGCTTCTCTTCTTATGTCCATTTTGTTCTTTGTGCCTTTTCAGTGATTTAAGTATCTTTCCTTTTGAGTTTAGTAGATCATCACATGCATTTGAGACTAGTTAAACTACCTGCTAATTTTTGATTGTGTATGTCTAATCTCATGCGTTTGATCATTGACATGGTTCAATTGAGTGAATTGTTTGCTTTTGGTTGTTAAAACACATAAATTCAGCTCTCTTTGAGATTTCTTGCAAACGTTCTATAAGATCTAACCAAAATTTTGATCTAAATGTATTCTAATTATGGATCATTAATGAGATAAGCCTATGTTATTAATTTTGCGTTGTTACATCTCATGCTCGTCCCATATTCTTTCTTCTCAAAAAACTAGGTCTAGGAACTTGAGTCTTTGCACTCATATTCTGGTCATCTTTCCAGGTAGATTTGGCTTCATTCCTCTGTTCACTCTTTTCGCTTTGCCTTAGAGCCATCTTTCTTACAGTCAGTTGCCTCTCTTCCTGCATCATCTTGTAAATTGAAAACCCACATAAAATCTTTAAATAGTGATCTACGCAATGTTCAGTTTTTGGTAATGGAATCTGTGACGTCCCCCTTTTCGGAAACACCACACGTGACGTCCCCTTTTTGGTACACCACGAAACTCACTTAAATCAAAGGGGAGATTAAACAACAAATCTTTAACTCATACAGCGGAAGCAATATAATTAAAATAATAACTGATACATTAAACATCATGTTCAACCCATAATTATTTATAAACAAACCATAGTTTTTTATACAGTAAGAAAAGGATCAAACTGGAAACAAAACCCCCCTTGATTCAGTCCTCGTAAACCACCCGTGTGCCTCATTCTTCACCAGTACCTGCCAATAAAGGCATCAGTCCACCAACTCTAGGACTGAGTAGGCAATAAGCACTAACTTGTTAAATAAAAACTATTACAAGCAAACATACATCATACTTTCTTATCAACATGAATAATAAATAATCAGGACAATTGATAGTTATAAAATAGATGCTGATGTCACATGAACATACAAAAACGATTATCCGCTATTAAGCATTTTTATTCTTTAAACTTTTATCTTTTGAGCCCCGGTTTCTTGGTCTAAATCACAACTGCCTCCTCTTTTATCATCATATATACATAGGATCCCTTGGCAACTCCTAAGTCATCTAGAGGAGTGCCACATAACATCTTGGCAACCATCCCAACAATTGGGTAGGTGACTACATCTGGCATTGGGCATTGTCATGGCTCGAGCAGGCAGGGACATAAACACATCAAGAAACCCTTTTTAATACATTATCGAACTTAAAACATATCTTTATAATCATATCTAGTTGTTCCAAGTCCGCAGAATCATATTCTGCTTTTGACTTGATAAACAACTCAGGTAAATATATCATCTTGCTCTTAACTTCTTATACCTTTATTGTACATAGAAAAATCAATATTTTCATTCCACATATAGCTTATCAGAATCATGAAACATTCTGAGCAGTAATAATGATAATTCCTGCGACATGGATTCATTCATAAAACAAGCATAGGCAAAAACATATCATTTCTAAACACATAGAATCACATAGAATCACAGAGAAATCACATATAGCAAATTAATGAATTAACCAACCAATTTAATTTAATAACCAACTTAGAACTCTTGCCTACCTCTTATAACGTCATTCTGATAGCCGGAGAAAAGAGGACGAGAAAAACCCGCTTTGATTCCTCTCCTCCTTCCCTTCTTCTTCTTCTTCTTCTTCTTCTTCTTCTTCTTCTTCTTCTCTTCTTCTTCTCCTCCTCCTCCTTCCCTGCTGACTGCAGGTGCTGTTGCTGGGCTCTGCTTGGCTCGGCGGAACAGCAAAGCGGAGACGGGAAGGCGGCGCGGCACCGAGCGGAAGGAAGAGACCGAGAGAAAACAAAGAGAAAAATCTCTTTTAACCTGGCGCGAGCGACACGCGGAAGAAGACCGGACGGCACGGGCGAAGGGCGGTTCACTGCTGCCCTTATCCAATTTGGCACAATTGCATATTGGTCCCTCCATAGGTCCTAAAATATTATTTTTGAGTCCAAAATAATTTCAATTTTTTTTAAGACTCCAAATCTGGTCGTCACAGAATCAGTGATGTAAAAGAAAAATCATGCAGGACAGAAATCTGTGTAATATTGACTATGCCCAAAAAGCATGGGCTGAGCAAATGAAAGTCATGCTAAGAATGCCGACTATTCATTCACAACATTCTTGTCTTTGTTTCCTCAAAGTACAATCATAAGTACCCTAAAATAGAGTGAATTTGGACATATTTGCAATATTAATCACATGTAAAATTTACTTAGAAATTGTCTTTTAAATTTGAATAAAATGAAATATTTTGTTTAACTCTTCATGGAAAGTAGGGTGAAACATAAGCTACCATTAGTAGAATTTATTTTGTGCTTCAGGTTTTAGGTCCGTATCTTTGAAGGGAATCAAGGTTTAAGGTCAAATGTTATTCGTACCTATTCAAGTACTTCAAAACTTTTCACCACATGAAGCATACTCGAACATAAATAGATTGAAGCATACTCGAACCTAAATAGATTCATGTTAGCTAACATGAAAACTAAAATGACTTACAGGTGATGACTTTAACCCTGGCATGACTATATTGGCATAATGACTGTCTTTTGTTGTAGTTTCAGAGCTCCATGCTACCTTTGTTTCTTTAAGTACATGCAATCCAATCAAATTTTCTAAAATAAAATAGCCTTCCTCAATTTGCCACTATCTTGATACCTGTAATCAATTTAATGATCATTTGAGGTGTTTCTAAGTCGAATACATAGTTGTCCTGAAGATGGTGTCAAAATCATTTGCCAAAGGTTTATTTCCCTTCATACACTTCACAACAGTGTCTATCGGATGACATAATTGTCTTCTCTTCCCTCACCTTGTACATCCTTCCCTCATTTTATTCTTTATAGGTGACACACCAACCCTCTTTGTCATGCATTTGAAGTTAGAAAAATTTTGATAACCTGTTTTACTATATATATAACAGGCAACCTAAATAGAATTTGAGATAGCAGTGGCCTTCTTGCAGACTTAAGTGGTGGACATCAAGCTAGTTGTGTGGGGATTCATAGGTTTGTAATAAAGCAGCGGAACAAGGAAATTTATTGACTGCTTAATTCATCTTATTAAACTAGCTAATGTTGTATGTTCATATCCAACTCAACAACTCTGATTAAAATTTCTATTTGCACATGTGAATTCTGCCAAAGGAAAACGACACTCAACTGTTCTGTTCCTTCTTTTTTCTTTTGCATTTGATGATACTGTTGCTTACATTCTAAGACAGATTCTCATCATCATTGTTGGTTTTGCTTTTTCACTTTTAAATTTTTTTGATTAAAGATGCTATTGATGTTGTTGTTTAGAATTGCACTAAAAGTGATGTCACCGAAAGTAAGATTGCTATATATGGAAGAGATGTTCCATTGGCTTTGGAGGGCACCATGGAACCCCTGATTGATGTATCTGCGTCTCCTTTGGTGGACTTCCACCAACGAGAAAAGTATCACCAAGGAAGGCTATTGGAGGTGAAATACTCACCATTTCAGTCTTCTGTTTATGCCTATGTCTTCTAGTCATTAAAATGAGTTTTATGCATCATTATTAAGCTGAAATAGTACTCTGTGAATTTATCTGGTAGATAGTACTGTGTAATTTCTTCTGGTGCTACTATTTTGCTTTATTGATTTATTGCGGCTGTTTAAGTAAAATGTTTGAATGCCTTATGGCTTTTAAGTTTACTGACTAGGGCTAAATTTCTTTTACATGTCTCCAACCAGCATATTTGGGAACTAGGGGAGCAACACCATTTTGGTACTTCGGGGTAAAAAAAAATAAAAAGAACTGAAAAAAAAAGAAAAACCTTACATTCGATGTTTTAATTGTGGCCAAATAACTATATTCTTTGTTCTTTGGATTTCTATAGTTTCTTAATAAGATAGAGATTGATCTTGTGGGTAACACGATGCTTCTAATGTTCCTAAAATTAGTATTGCAGTGCATCTCAAGCAATTTTTTTTTCCTTTTTATAAGCAAGTCTATGTGCTTTTGCAAGGCATTTCTCTAAGGGGTTGTTAGGCATATTGAAAATTGAGCCTTTGGCTTGGAATTTTTTCTAGCTTTTTATGTGTGTATGATGAGAAATAATGCTAGTTTATTATATTAAAAGATGTGTAAGATATGAAATAAAGTTTATGATTTTATTAAAAGTTGTGTAGGATGTAAAATAAAGTTAATCTTTTATATTGGGGTTTGTGGAGGATGTAATATAAAATTAATTTTTATTTTTATTTTTTACGAAAAAAATGTTTTTCAAATTGTGGCACAAATAGATGTGAAACGGGAGATGCCTTGTAAGCATTGAAATTTTGTAGTTATTGGTTAACTTTATAGTATTACGGATGTGATGAATTTTTGAATGTGGTGGATTTATTAGATATTTGAGAAGATACTATTCAAGATAGAGACGAAGGTCATATTGTTTGACAAGAAGGTTAGTGAAAGTGTAGTCAAAGGTACAACTTTTTTGACATGATACTATTTCTTTGAAAAGGTCCTTGATGCAAGTTGAAGTCAAATGCAGATGTTTGTTGAGTTACTAGAAGACGAAAAGATGATAAGTAGAAACGAAGAGGAAAATGACACTCTCCCACTTACCTTTGCCTTATAGTTGAGAAGGTATTTTTGAGATTGTGTTCTTGAAAACTGTTCAGGGTTCTTGTCTTAACAATATTCTTTTAACTTCACTTACAACCCTCATCAAAATGGCAACAATCAAGATTCACGGGATAAAACCAAGTTCCATAGATATGGATAAGGTTAAGATTTCTAGTTGATGCCTGTCACCTGTGTGGTTATTTTAAGGGTATTAACAGGATGTCACTTTAATGTTACCTCTCTCTTAGTTCTTTTATCATAAAAAGAAGTCTTGAGCTTAGAATCAATGTTGTTGTTTGCTGAGAGCAGCTCCTTCTCTCTCTCTCTCTCTCTCTCTCTCTCTTATCCCTTTTTACTGCTTAGTGAAGTAGTGATCTCTCTCATTAGTTTTCGAAAGGGTTCCACACAAATCCTTGTGTGTTGTTCTATTCTTTTATTACTTTTTCTGCTTGTTACTTTATTGTACTTGCTTTTGAGTATTTGTCGATCCTTCTATTGCCTCTTTGATCTTTTTTCCTTCTTTGATTTGCCAAGAATACATTTTTGCATCAAAGAAGGCAGTAGGACCTAAAGATCCTCTTAACACATAGTTCCTTGTTCCCTTTTAATCCCTATCAATAATAATAGTGCTCATCTATATCTGCTATATTTGGATATTTGCGTTGAGCTTTGGTAATTGGGTAATTCTATTGTTTGAGCCTATATCTACTTCATCTCCTTTTTTGATTGCTTTGAGTATTCATGCAATGACAAACTAGGAAATTCGTCCTAATCATACTAATTGTCTGATGTCTGCGAATTTTAATGCAACTCTACTGGGGTTGCATTTACTGCCACAATGTGGTTTATGGGGGTCTATATATGAACTTTTGTTATTGTGTTGCATTTTCATGGATTTGGTTTTGGGACCTTATTGCAAGGCCTTTCCTTGAATTACAATTATGGAATTACTTTATAGTTCCTTGTTCTCTTTTGAGCTTTATATAGATGATATTGCTCATACATTTTCACTTATATAAGATGTTTTCAATTATTATTATTATTATTTTATTTACTCAGAACACTACAAGTTTCCTAACCCCATTTACAAATTATAGTGGTGTGGTTCGAACCTGAGATCCATTGACATTCAAGCAAGTTCTTTCCTCACTTTATTAGGAGCACACGACACAATGTTTTCATTGTCTACTTATATTCGTTAGACCTGTAATTCGTAGTCTTCATTAGCATGAACTTGTAGGTGTTTTGTGTTATATAATCACAGTCTTGCACTGCGTGTTAAGCACATTTAATTTTTTATATCGTAAAATATTTTATTTCAATTTTTTATATTTATTTTTATTTTTATTTTTAATGAGTTTGTGTAAGGCGCATTTGCAAGAGTTTACTTTTCCCTACACCATTTGGTCATATCAAATATTAAAATAGTTATTTTATTATAAATGATAAATTGATTTTTATCACATTATACATAACTTTCAATAAAAAAAAAATCTATATTTTTTATCTTATTTCATTTTCAATGCAACAATCAATTTTATTCACATCCTATGTAATTTTTAATATAGCTAATTTTATTTTTCATAATACGTATATCTCATGACATGCCCACAATTTTCATTACCAAACAGGCCAATGTATGAATTTAGATTTGCAATTATGGGTTGACTTCAGTATTCCTTGTTCTCTCTTTGTCCCCTTCTATTAATGGTACCACTCATCCATTTTTACTAAATAGAGATGTTTGCATTGCCCTTGAATTCTTCTCTGAACTCATATTTGTGTCTATAACTCTTCTTTCAATTAGATTGGCCTTAAATGTTCCAGGTATTCATACCAACGCATCCTTACAGGCGTCTTAAGCATATTATTCATGTGATATCCGGTAAATTTGTTTCATGTAACTCTATTGTGGGCGCATTTATCACTACCTTGGGATTTATGGACATTGAAGTAGGTCGTCTAATTATTACAAAACATTTTACTAGATGTGTCATATAGATCAAAATTAAAGAACATTGCTTTACCGATGTGCATCCACTAGGTGGGAGGGCTAATATATGACTCCACGGGACAAGTTGACTCAAACTCAGCTCATATCTGGTCTCTGATAATTCTAGATTTGGGTTTACTCGAACACAACCTGCAGAAATAAAATAATTCTACTCTTGTTCCTTTCATGTTTTTTTGACCAATTTATCAGTTGTATGGTTAGTTCAGGTTGAGCTGTGGCATATATTTCCATTTTTGCTACTAGATACCATGTTGCAATATATCTCACTCTTCTTTGGATGATTAGGGAGGCACTTGTGACATAGACTTCATCTTGATTTCGGAGCTTCTTCAGAACAACTCCATTGGACCGCAGCGGCTCCTTTTGTCGAACCATGCTTGCCATTGCAGGTAAGTTGCACAAAAAGTATCATATTACATATCTTCCGCGAAACCATCAATGCGCCAATATTCATCTCGCCTCATTCTTTTCAGCATCACTACCAAGACACCCATATGGTGGCTTATGGAGGGACCTCGGTCGATAAGCCATGATTTTTCGAAATCTTTCTGTGAGGTCGACCTCGAACTAACGATCTGCAACTGCTCGAAAAACGATCTTTCCGTCAAGGTGATCACCTCCGATGTTATGCCAGAGACTAAGCACTCCGGCGACTCAATATCCGATTCTAACACAAATCAAGGAGGGTGGCATGATATGTCATTAAGTGATATCGAGGCATCATCATCGTGGACATTGTCGTCATCATCATCATCTTCACAAAGCCTTTCACCGTTTATTTGGTGTGCAGCAAGCTCGACACAGGTGAAGTTGAAGTCTTCTTCTTCAGCCAAAGTTCCATTAAGGATCTGCGTCTTCTCACCTGGGACTTATGATCTGTCTAATTATGAGATGCACTGGAGCTTAATGACATCCAAATCTTCTCATGATGGAATCAGTGAAGATATGACGGCAAGCTCTTCAGGTATGAGCCGTGGGCTTCCATACTATCTCACTGTTATGTGATATTTTTGTAGTGAGTTATTTGTATATTGATTGCATAAAAGCTTTTGTAAATTAAAATTTGATGATTCAAGAAAATAATTGATTTTTTATCATTTTTTTATTTTATTCCTTTTTGAATTATTTGGCTTGGAATTAGATCAAACAGTGATATTGGGTTCTGCAGCTATTCTCTAGGATTTTAATATAAGTTTGAGTTTTTTTTTTGGTAGGAAAATTGGGTTAAAAGTTTTAAAGAAATGTAATAATTTTTAGGGAAAATTGTGTAGGTTGGAAAGACATTGCAAGTTAGTTTTAATTTTTTAAAAATCTTAATGAATTTTTTATTTTTGCTCTGGACTTAATTAAAATTTAATTTTTAATTTCTTATTATTATATTATAAAATTATTTTTATTTTATTAAATTTTTAATTTCGTAGAATATAATTTTAAAATATTAATATTTATGTTTTTAAATTTAAATATTTAGCGTAAAAAGAAAGAAATTAAATTAAAAATTTTGATTAAATTTTTATAAAAGAATGAGGATAGAAGTGTAATGACTATTTAAAGTGTGTATATATGATTCAAATTAGTTAAAGAATTATTAAAAATGAAATTAGTGAGTTTCAAAAAGAGGGAGGATTAAAACTATTGTGTTTTTGTAATTTTAGAAATTTAAATAAAAATGTTAAAAAATTAAAATTAATCTATAATATTTTTCTAATTTTTTATAAGTACCTTTGTTCCGGGCAATTGTAAAAATTTATTTTTTTTGTTGAAAAGATTTGAGAAAATTTAGTGTAGTGTTGTTGAAAAATTTTCTCGCTAAAATCCAAAGGAAATGAAAAAACTGAAAGCTCAATGAATCGGATTTAATTTAATGGTTCAACTCTGTTGTAATAAATGTGAACAATATGTACGAATTTATTATATAAAATTATCACATTATGTTACAATACACATAAATTTAAATACAATAGTCCAGATTTAATTTATATTATACATAAATTTTAATAAAATTACTAATTTTATTTCACATCATAAATTTTGAAATTCAACAAAAAAATTGTAAGTTAATATTTTTTTATCAATTAAATGGACTCTTAGTAGTAAATTTGAAGAAAAATACTTATGTATAATAAGTATATTTGTATTCTATAATTTTTGTTATGTAATATTACAAAATTAAAATATATAAGTATGATTATTAAAATTTATTTAATTTAAATTTTAATTTTAATTGTATAATAGCACACGATGAATTATAGAATTTATGTGCACTCTTTTAAGTATTTCTGGAATTCGAAACTTGGCAAAATTATTCTGGAATAATTAAATAATGCGCATTTTTTTACTGAGAAAAAAGATTGAAATTTGTGAAGAACTTGCGGACCGGCCCGACCTGACCCGGTGAACCATGTTCGAGCCCAAAAATTGAAAACTTCTTTTCACCCTGTTTGGTAGTAAGAAAAAAAAGAAGATTTGGTTGAAATTTTTAGTGATTTATGAAAAATATGTATGATATGAAATAAAGTAAATTGATTATATTAAAAATTGTGTATAATGTGAAATAAAATTGATTAGTTTATTGAGAATTGTATTGGATGTGAAATAAAGTGATTGTTTAATATTGGAATTTATATGAGATGAGATATAAAATAATTTTTTAAGTTTTTTTAAAATAAATTTAAAATTTTAGTTATGAGTAATTTTAGCCATAAGTTTTTAGTTAATTTGCCAAACAAGGCCTAAAAGATCCGCCGACGGGGTTCACCACCTTAAAACCCTATCCCCCCACCTTCTCCAACGCGAAACCCTAACCTAAAGTGTTCTTCTGCGCCGTGGACGCCTTTCCGACCGTCAGCCATGTCGATGTCGAAGGGATCCAAGATGCTCCAATACATAAACTACCGGATGCGAGTGACTATCCAGGATGGTCGCATGCTCGTCGGCAAGTTCATGGCCTTTGATCGTCATATGAACCTCGTCCTTGGCGATTGTGAGGAGTTCCGAAAGCTTCCACCTACTAAGGGCTCCAAGAAGGCCGGCGGCGGGACAGCAGAGGAGCGCGAGGACCGCCGCACTCTCGGCCTCGTCCTCCTCCGCGGTGAGGAGGTAGTTTCTATGACTGTTGAGGGCCCTCCTCCACCGGACGAGTCCCGCGCCAAGGCTACCGCCGCCTCCGCCCTTGCTGGCCCTGGTATCGGCCGCGCCGCTGGTCGCGGCATTCCTACTGCGCCGATGGTTCAGGCGCAGCCTGGCCTTGCCGGTCCAATTCGTGGCGTCGGCGGGCCGTCTCCTGGTATGATGCAGCCCCAGATCGCTCGGCCGCCGGTGCCGCAGCTTTCAGCGCCGCCGATTTCGTATCCACAGGTCCGGCCGCCTCCACCGGGGCAGATGCCAGGTTTTCCGGGGCAGCCGCCTCCAATGGGGCGTGGTCCGCCTCCGCCACAGGTGACGGTTCAGTTTCCGGGAAGGCCTGGAGGACCACCGGGACAGTTCCCTGTGCCGCCTCCCCAATTTGGGCAGAGACCGTTGGGTCCGCCGCCACCGCAGATGATCCGGGGGATGCCACCGCCACCTAGACCTGGGATGCCAGCACCACCTCCGCCAAGACCGGGTATGCCGCCTCCTCCTGGAGGGCAGGTGCCTGTGTTTGCCCCTCCGAGGCCTGGGATGCCGCCGCCACCTCCAAGCCAACAGCCTCCAAGTCAGAACCAATAGTATCAGCGGTGATTTTTGGGTATGCGCTTTTATTTGCCGATTTCTTATGTTTCGCTCGTTGCGGTTCAATTGTGTTTTACAGTTTCTGTACATTTTTCTTGTGCGTTGCCCAGTTTTTAAGCTCGTTCACTTCAGTAATTTCAGTTCTACATTTGAATTTCTTGGTATCCTATGGATGCAGTTTGCTTTAAATAGAACAGAATGGAGAAGTGAAATCTATTGAGCTAACTGCAACTGGATTTGGATTAAGGCTTTGTTGTTCTTGTTGGTTTGTCATATAGATGCAGTAGCCTAGTCTAGAATGATCAGTTCTGTTACATTATGATATATTTAATTTGTTTTTCTTCCAGTTAGTCTTTTGATGTTGATACCCATTTTCCATTATCAATTGTCTTTTGCCTAATTTCTGTTGTGTCACATCATACTTTGATACCCTGAATTTAGCATGTACCTTTGTTATTGTTATGTTGCTGAAATCAACAATTACATTCGCATAGCTACGAAACACTGACACGATACGAGGGCATGGGGACACGACACAATACGGCGACATGGCTACTTTCCAAAATATATGACATGAACACGTCATAATACGCCAAATACAATAATAATAAAAATAACAATTCATACTTAAAAAAAATATAAAATATAGTACAAACTTAAATTTTTAAGTTTAAATAACCTGTGAGTAATACTGAAGTCTCATAAGATCAAGATGAGAACTTGAGAATAGACATCCACGTTGAAGAGGTTTGAATGTAAATTTAGGGTTCACTTTGTATAAAAAAAAATACAATTTTGCTTGTTAAGATAATCACAGTGAGAACAATAATAAGAGCAAGTAAGTGATCTCCGTGTTGAAAATGAAAAAGGTATAAAGGTGAAGTTAGAGTTTCAAATTTTTTGCGATTGGTTCATTTTTTGTAAGGCTCGAGGGCAATAAGGGAGGAAGAAATTTGACTCAGGTTGGTTAATTTAGAATTTTGATTTATATTAGGTAAAATTTTAATAATAATAAGAGATGAATTTTTAATTCTATTAAATAAAATTTTAATAATAATAAAAATTTAAAATATTAATAAAAAGAAAAAAGAAGGTAAATGTATCTATAAGTTTTATTAAAAAGTATAATATTAACAAATAAATTTAATATTAATATTAAATGTATCCAATTTTATCCTATATATATATATATCCTAAATGTGTCCTAAAAATGTCACAAAAGTATTCTAATGTGTCCCAAAGTGTTCTTGCGTGTCCAAGAAGTACTCTTTATTTTTTTAATATTATTTTATTAAGATACGACATGTGATGTATCCGACATGGTGTTCCCGCGTGTTCGTGTGTTTGGCACGGACACGGCGTGGTTTTTTTAAGTGTACATGCTTTATAGGCGCACAGTTAGCAGCACGTAAAAGGTGTCATTTGCCAAAACATATTTAAATACGATTTTGACTTAAGGAATATTATGCACCGAAATCGTATTTGAATATGATTTTGATGTTGCATGTATCTATGGCTACCGAAATTTTATTTAAATATGATTTTAGTGTTGTATTCACATTATCTCAACTCTACAAATTATTATATTAAAATTTAATTTCAGTTGTACAAATTGTGTTTGATACAATTTAAATTATGACTTGTGCTATGTGGGTTGTATTTAAATTCAATTTCAAATGAGAAATTCCACCTTGAGCTATATAAATTGTATTTGAATATGAGTTCAGCTCTACAAACATAATTCAAATACTATTTCAAATATGCAAATAATATTCCATTACAATTTCACTTGTACGATGCAATTTCAACAAATGTATGCGAATACATTTATCTCATTTTAAAAAATTTTATGCATTTTTTATGGAAAATATTTATCTATATCATCGTTAATTTGGAAGCAGCTCAAATTTTGATTCAAAAATTGTCATGATGCAACCTAATGAAGTCTTCAAGTAATTTTAATTCTAAGTTAGTTCAGTATATTATCAGTTGATGATGCATTGACGACTTATCAGTTCAAACTAATACTGGAACAACCAAATTAGACCCCCAAATGAAAGCAAGACACAGCTAATATGTTGTTTAACGTGATAAAAAAAGGTTGGGCCAATCCGGTCGTCACTTCAATGCCAAAATGGAATCGAACTATATCATAACTATGTACATTATTTTATGTATTTATCTTTAGAATCTCATTAATTTTTTACACCATCAAATAAAATTAGAATCGATTTAAATTTGGTGTGGCGGCTTATTATCATGTGATCCAATAGAGTGTTAGAGTAATTTCCTTTATGAGTTTGTTTGATATTTTATTCACTAATAATACATTAACGATTGATCGAGCTGAATTGATACTGAAATGGTTGAATAAGGCAATCAAATTGAAATATGACATATTTAGCATGTTGTCAAACATTGGACAAAATGATCAAGTCAATTTGGTGATTTATTCGACACCTAAATATTCTCAAATTATATTGAAATCATATTATAACATAATACAATTATTGACCGGAAAATCTCGAGATATACAATTCTTTTGTTGTTATTTTATATCCTTGTCTTTGTCACTTTTGGAATGATTCAATGTAGTGTAATGGTGGGGGTCATGTTCAGAGAACTGGATGTAATTTACCCTAAACAAAATATAGAGTGTAGAATATGTGATGTTATTTACATTATTAATCTAAAATAGAATATGTAAAAGACCTTTAATGTGGTAATAGTTAACAAAGAGCAAGAGTTAAGCTGACTCTCATTGCACATCAAATTTACATGTAGGCCTTGTTTGATTGGAGTTTGTTTTAGAGATATTTTAAGTTTTTCTGAGATAGAATGGGAAAGAAAATTATTTTAATATTGTGATGTGAAATAAAGTTATTTTATTATTGAGGATTGTGATAAATATGGCATGATGTTGATTTTTTTTTGTTGATGTATATGTAGGATATGATATAAAGTTAAAGTTTTAAGGTCGGGATTTGTGTAGGATGTGAAGTAAAATTTATTTTTATTATTTAAATTTATATTTGATGTAAAATAAATATAAAATATTAATAAAAGTATTTTTGGAGAAGTTTGAGAGTCTTAGGATTGGTTCAATGTTATCTAGGTATTTGGTTTTATGTTATCTAGATGTTTGTATTATCTAAATATCAATGTTTAGATGTTTATATTATACCTGAATTGTTACATGTTTGGTTTAATGTTATTATATAAAAAGGTGACTATAGAAAATCAATCTAATGTTATCTATGTAATAGATGGCATCTAAATGCTATTTTAGGGCGGTAATCCTGTAATTGTTTATAATGTTATCTAAATATATTATCAAACTAAACAATAAGTCCTTTTAAATAACATTACCTCACATGTCAGTAACACTGAAGCAAATGCCAAATGCCAAATTCCCCCTTAATGAAAATCCTAGCCCTGTTCACAGTGCTCTGTTATTGCCAAGTTATTTTTTCAGACGCTAGTAAGATGAAACTTTCTAGCCATGCGTTGAATATGTTTCTTTTAGTTTCGCAAATAGTGTTTGCTCATAATTTGTACTTCATGATTCAAATTTATTTCTCTACCATAACAGCTTCATTTTGCATTGCCAGGCGCATATAATTGAGTTGGAGGATAAATGCTTAGCTGTAGTTGCTGAAGAGGATTTACCATCTTGGACTGCGTTAATATGGCCCGTTTGAGCTCAGACTTTAATGCTATATGGTTTAGCAGTTGATACTTTCTTTCTAATTTCTGTGGAATTTTAAATATCTACTATTTTACGGATTTTCTTGTGTCTCTTCTTTTAAATGCTTGTTAGCATTTGGGTGACTAGACTGTTTGCTGCAACTTATTTGTGAATCTCCTGGCAGCTTTTGTTTGGTGTGCTTCTTACAATATTGATGGCACATGTATTCATTTTTCTTCCAATATGCATGTTAAGATGTTAGTTACACATGGGTCTCTTAAGGATTTGCTTCTTTTAAATTGTTTCACACATTACTTTGTTGAACAATTTGATTTCCCATAGGATCGTGAGTTCCCAAATTCATTTCTCTGTTGTTCATTTGAACTATGTTTGTGTTCATAGTGTAATTGTCTCTGTTGGATCTTTGACCAAAGTGAACTATCTTCCCAGTTTTCTCCTCTTCTTTTCCTTACATTTCTCATCTTGTCACATGCATTAAAGGATAATATGAGTATTTAGATTTAAATGAACAATAGGTTTAATTGGAGGACCTGCATAAAATGATTGAATGTTATCATGGTGGTAAAAGGTGAAACTAATCAAACCAAGTTTTTTTTTTTCTTTTCAAAATTTCAAGTTAATATATGGAATGGCTAAGACTAGACAAGGAATTTATAACAGTGAGTCTCATGTTATGAAACATCAATACTTCTTAAAATGTAATTTTTTCTTCATTGGATATGTATCATATACACTGATATGGTTGTTATATGTACATTGTTTTTTGTTTTTTTGAGAAAATACATAAACATTCTTGAAAGAGGATATCATTGATAATTAATATCGTTAGTACACTTTCTTTTTTAATACAAAGCTCATTATGAATAAAACTAGGAAGTGATTCAACCCAAATCTGTGAAATTGTGTTAAAACAGTCATATTTGGCCAACTTGTGAGCTACTTGATTGCCGTCTCTTCTTGTATGGGAGAAATAATAGCTGTTGAAGGAGACTGCTTCCTTTTTCATATTTTGGATACTGAACCAATAAGAGATAGGTCGTACTCTTTGGATTGAAGTGCTAAAATTTCTTCTGCTACATCTCTTTAAATCATAATGACAATATATCCCATCCTCTTAGCAAGATAGAAGGCTTTTTCAGCTACTATGCATGCTGCATACATCGGTTCAAGAGTACCTGGGATGCTATATGTAAGTTTCGAACTATAACTCCCATTCCAATTTACTTTTGCATTTTATCAATAACCGCATCAAAGTTTAGCTTAATAATTTTCTTTGGAGGTGGGTTAAATCCCTTTTCGTTAGATTTTCGTTGAATTGCTTCTGGTTGTTGGGCTATTTTGACTTCTTCAAGATAGTTCACAGCAATGCTCCATGTATCTTTAGGTGATTTCATTGTTGCTCCCATTAGAATTATGTTGTGTTCTCCAGATAGCCAAATAAGTTTTCAGAGTAGGTTGTGGGAGATATCTTTTGTTGTTTTCAAATAGGTCCCTTACCCAAACCCACGTAGTCCTGTAGCTAGCGGTTTGGGGTTGTACAGGCGAGTGCCCAAATTCTGCTCGCAAAAATGCAACTTCCAAGCACATGAAGCAGTGTTTCCTCCTTTAAATCTCGAAGCAAACAACTTGGAGCTCTTTTGCGATCTTCCGACCCTGCAGGTTTCAGAAAGTAGAAATGAAATTTTTGCGTACTCGCTATACAAATCACCATATTTTATGTGGGACTCGTAGGTAGGCCTGTCAACGGATTGGATTCGGGTCGGGTTGACTCCGACCCGGATCCAAATCCATATATGCCGACCCGGATCCAAATCCATATCCTCTCGGGTCGGAAATCGAATCGGTCCGAAACTCGAGTTTTCGGATTTAATTCATTTACAATAAAAGTAGTTATTTTTAAGTAATTTTCATAATCAAATTTAAAACAATATTAAATTTATTGAAAAAATAAAGAAAGAATGTTATATTTTTATGAATTAATTAAATATTTTAATATAAAAATTAGATATATATATATATATATATATTGTGAAATATAAACTGAGTATTATAAACTATAATCTATTAATAAAATCTGTGAGAATTTTTTATTAATTAATTATAATGACATTCTTTACTTGAGCTTTCCAACAAAAAGATTATTAGCCACAATATATCCCTGTATGAACTACAAATTAGATTACATAAACGGATCGGATTTTAAACGGGTCGGGTCAATGGTGATCCATATCCGATCTCTTTATTTGTAAATGAATCGGGTCAGTAAACGGGGCGGATTGACGGGTCAAAAAAATATTCATTTGGGGCTTTAATCGGATCGGAACTCGGATCGGATCGGGTCATGATCCGATCCATTGACAGGCCTACTCGTCGACACCAAAACTGAAGGTGGAGGTGGAGCCTGAAGCAGTTCCAACTCTGATTCCTCCCATCTTTGTGCCCATTTATTCGATCCAATTTTGTATGAACTGATATCCACTATGAATTGAATACTTCCTCCATTTGTGATAAGCCTAAGTTGAACAATCCTTACCCATTGTATCCCCCAGAGGTACTTGTTGAATGATTCAACATCCACTTATCTGAGCACTGCAGGATAATATGGATCTTCTATTTCTTTGCATAGCGAGATCGCAAGCTGGAATATGCTTATAGCATATGCCGTGATGGATGGGCCATTGCTTTGATCATTACTTCTTTTCCTCTCACGGATGGCAGACATTCTTTTCATCTTTCTATGCGTTTGAATTTGAATGCCTTTTTTTTTTGCTCAGCCAACCATGGGGAGACCTCCCAAATATTTTTCAAAATTATTTTCCTCAAGATTTAAGAATGGGTTCCAATGTGGAGACATACCTGCATAAAAGATCTCAAGTCTTTGATTTAGATACCTAACATGTTTGGGTCCTATGAGATTAGTGATAGTAGAATTATCAATACGTAAATTACTTTTGCGTATCCAAGCATAATGAGAAATTCTAGTAGAAAATATGGATTTTTTAATAGTACACATATGTGCTATATATCCATGCTTATTGCAGAAATTACAAGTTACATGAGGCAATGCATACATGTAGGCATGAGATGGTGAATAATTAATATTTCTCGTAATGGATTTCTTTCTAGCATGAAAAGTGTTATTATTCTCACTGGATTTCTTAACTTCTTGCAAGCTAATTTTCACATTCAAAATTTTATTCTCTGCATTGAGCTTATTAACATGCTGGATAAGACTATTATTTTTTTTAGTAAGATCACTAATATTATTTTTTAGATCACTAAATGCAGCATCACAGTTAAGATGAATTTTCTTTAAGAAGAAATGTTTATTTTTCAGTTTGCCATACTCACCAATGAGCTCAAACATAAATTCTTAAAGTTCATCAGAAGATAAGGAGGGTTCATTTACCGAGTTCATTGTGTCCTCCTCTCCATCATCTTTGGCCATGAGATATAGATTGGTCACTTCATCCTTTTCTTCACTACTTGTGCTTTGATCTGAATCACTCTAAGTAGCAACTAAGGCTTTCTTTTTCTTGAATTTCCTGGGCTTAAGGAGAGGGCAATTAGGCTTTATATGGTCTGGTTTGTTGCACTCCTAACATGTAACTTTCCCATCTTTGCCTTTTGAAGTACTTTCCTTCTTATCCTTTTTCTTGAAGGTTTTTCTTAGAGGCTGACGAGAGAAGCTTTTTTTTTTTAATGAGAGTATTAAATTGCCTTGAAATTAAGGCAATCTCTTCATCAAGTTTTTCTTTATCATTTTCACTAGAGCTGGTATTATCTTCGGTAGTAGGTGGAGATGCAACTTTAAGTGCAAAAGTCTTTTTCTTCTTTGAGTTTTCTTCTTCATCTTTCTTTTTCTTGTTTCTTTTCATCTTTAATTCATATGTTAGTGATCCTACAACATATCAAGCTCAAGAGTGGAGAGATCTCTAGCTCCCACTATTGCTATTGCCTTGGCATCATATTCTCTAAGAAGACATCTTAAAATTTTTCTAATAAGCTCTTCATTAGTAAAAGTCTTTCCAAGAGAGATTAATCTATTAATAATATTTGTAAAACGAGTAAACATATTTTTAATAGACTCATCCGTATTCATTTCGAACAACTCATAGTCATAAATTAACATATTAATTTTTGATTTCTTGACTTGATTTGTTCCTTCATAAGTAACTTCAAGCTTAGTCCATACCTCATATGCTGTATCGAAATTACAGATGCGGTAGAACTCACTAGTAGATAGCCCACATTGAATATGATTTAGTGCTTTAGCGTTGAGTTGAACAAGCTTCTTTTCTTCATCCGTCATCTCCGAAAAATTCTTAGGAGTATCTTTATCTCTCCTGTAGGAATAACAAAGGATTTACGTGTAATTTTCTAAAGCTCAATATCAATATCTTGTAGGTAGATCATCATTCTTCACTTCCAATAGTTGTAGTGTTGCCCCTTGAAAAGTGAAGGTCGATTTGCTGAAAGTCTCACACATATCGCATCATCTGCGATGTGCGTGGGAAAGTCATAGATCGTCTCTAGGCGGTTAGTCCTGAAACACTCAATAAGAATGTTAAGGAGACCCGCTCTGATACCACTTGTTGGCCCAAAGGTTTCCCAAGAGAGGGGGTAAATTAAGAATAATAAAATTCTTAACAAAAATAAAATTTATAAAAGGAGAAGAAATATCATTGCAGTAAGGGAAAGACTGACTGGTATTGAAAAATAATCAAAGATGCCACCAGACAGATACAAAAAATTGCACAGCAGTTAGCTCAGAAATCTATTAGGATTTTAACAATTAGCTACAAAATTGATAACTTTTGGCCTTATTTTGGTAGTTTCAATTGAAACTCAATTGAAACGGCCGAGTCTACTGACTTTCGGCTGAAACAGAAACTCGATAGCCCTTTCGAATCAATTTTGACCAAAATCAATATGAAATTTTGATCAAATTTTAAATTATTGCCAAAAAATTCATTCAAATGTTTATTTTTTAGATTAATTCCTTTACTTAAATTAAGATAGATTTTATGCATTTAATGATATATTAATTTTAATTTAAAAAATTAATAATGTGGAGACCGAGGGCTCTCATATCAAGCCTTTAAAATTACGAAAAGATTAAACATTTTAAGATTCAAGCAAAAAAAGTTATAAGATTGAAAAATTAATTAATTATTACATCATATTATTTAAAAAAACATATATTAAATAATCTTAAAATTTTGTGTGATAAAATAATCTTAACATCAAATAATTAAATAATAATTATATACCTTAAATTTAAATTGTAGATTTCAACTTACGCTGGATTGATTCAAAATTAATTTTCATTTCATTCTGATTTTTTCGAGCAAATTTCATTCCAATTTTAAATCAAGTTAAATTTAAAATTTTACTTGAATCGCTCCAGCTACACGACGGAAACATATTATATTTAGCTACCGTCTTATATGAGGACCGTATGGTAATTTTGTTCAAAAATAACTTCTATTTTTAGGAAGGAAAATAACTCGTATTTTATTTTAAAAATTAACCTGAACGAAAATGATTCAACTTATATGTAGAAAAATGTTTCAAATACATAAGTAATTTATTTATATAAATATAGTTTATAAAAAAGATAAAGTATAAAATAATACATGTTGAAACTCATTAATTTTGATGAGCATAATTACTTTACAATTAATGGACTAATACTCTTGTTTAGTGTATAATCAGGTTTAATTATTCTGCGAGAGGAATATCGTCCTGATCCAAGAGAAGATATGAATCTTACCTTGTAACTGTTTTTTTTTTCTTTTCTAGGATTACTATGTAAGCACGCATCTGTTTGTCAAAATACTTACTCACATTTTTCCTAAAACACTTTTAATTTGGATGAAATTAAGTTTTCTTGATTTCCTCTTCAAATTAATTTTATTGTCTTAGCGGCTAGATTAATTATTTACTTTTTAATCCTGATCACTTTCCTTATTTTTATAGCCATCTCCATTTAACTTGATTATTTTATTTTATCTTCCTTCCTAATTTTTCTTTAATCTATTGCTTGATTTACTCATTTTATCAAATATCTTGCCTAAAATCAAGTCTTTTCATCCTACCCACCTTTTAACTATTAGGAGTTTCCAAAATTATCCTTTTTGTATCTCTTTTACCAAACAAAAAATCTCCACTAGCTATGCCTATAAAAATAGTCTATTTCCATTTCTATGAATCATCCCTAAATCATGGAAAGCTGCATTTTCCTATTCAACAACACACTCATTTTTGCACTCATGGCAGCATACCCTAAAATTTGAGTTAAGAAATTTTTTTCTAATGCTTATTTCACACTTAATTATAAGTATTCTCTCCTATCTTCTCTTTGTTCTAGCTGTTATCTCATCATGCCTCTTTTCATTCTCTTTTAACTGCACATAAATAGTTTAATAACTGATCTCATTTTCCCAGGTTATGGCATAACTATTATTTCTGAATTTTTTATTTTGACATGACAAAACTGTATGAGTTACAGTTTATTCAATTGTCCTTTGCCTCTCCAACATTCAAATAACCAGCCCAAAAACTTATCCTTGCTGGGAACAATAAAAGCCTCACTGTTTTGCTGTAGAAATTTCTCTGAATTTTTTTTGTGTGCTGTAGCTATCATTCCAAGTCTTCTTTTCTAGCTTCAAGCAATTTCCTCTTCTCCTTTAGGCAAGAACTGACAAATTCTCTTGAAGGAGATTATTAAGAAAGGAGATCAAAGTGCTCTACAAAGTGATAAAAAGCTGAACCATTTTATTTCCTGCAAATCTTCTTCTCAGCTTTCTCCTTTCTCTTCATGCAATTTGTTCTCTGCACTGTTTGAATTTTCTTCTTGCTTTCCTGGTTTTATTGGTGAAAGTAAGCAAGTTTGTTTGAATATCTTTTATTTTTGAACTTGTCTCTGATTTTATCTTTTCATACAAGTGTTCATTCTCTTTTACCCTATCATTTTAAGGGTGTGTAGCTAAGTGCTCTTAGGACTTTTGTGAGTTTTTCTTTTGGCAAACTTGTGCATGCATTAGAGCTTCTCATTGCAATAATCTTCTTGTGTACAAGTTATTTTTTCTTTTCTTTTGACTAGATAGCTAATCACCTATCTTGACTCTTATTTGTGAGAGGCTAGAATTGATCTTGTAAAAATTCGAGTGTAAGTTTGCTCGGCTTTGGTTTCTATAAAAAGCCGTAGGGAGAGTGTAGGTTTGTTCTGCTTTAGTTCTTATAAAAAGCCGTAGGGAGAGTGTAAGTTTGCTCGGCTTAGTTCCTATAAAAAAGTCGTAGGAATTGTATTCGGATTGTTCGGCTTTGGTTCCTGTAAAACGCCAATGAATTTTAGTGTTAATTCCCACTTAAGGAGCGTGGGAGTGGATTAGGCGGGGAGCCAAACCGCTATATATTGTTTGTGCATTTTTGTTTTCTCGCTTCTCTTGTGACTCCAAAATATTGATATTCAAAAGTATTTTTCAAAAATTATATTTATTAAGTAAATTAAACTCAATATTGATATTTGTTCAATCTTTGAGAAACTGTTCTAACTTTTCTGCTATTCTGTTGTATTCTATTGGTCTGTCTGATTGTCTGTATCGATCGAATTATTCTGTAGCTAATTGTTAAAATCCTAATAGATTTTTGAGTTAACTGCTGTGCAATTTTCTGTATCTGTCTGGTGGCATCTCTGATTATTTTTCAATACCAGTCAGTCTTTCCCTTACTGCAATGATATTTCTTCTCCTTTTATAAATTTTATTTTTGTTAAGAATTTTATTATTCCTAATTCACCCCCCCTCTTGGGAAACCTTTGGGCCAACAAGTGGTATCAGAGCGGGTCTCCTTAACATTCTTATTGAGTGTTTCAGGACTAACTGCCTAGAGACGATCTATGGCTTTTCCCACGCACATCGCAGATGATGCGATATGTGAGGGACTTTCAGCAAATCGACCTCCACTTTTCAAGGGGCAACACTACAACTATTGGAAGTGAAGAATGATGATCTACCTACAAGATATTGATATTGAGCTTTAGAAAATTACACGTAAACCCTTTGTTATTCCTACAGGAGAGATAAGGATACTCCTAAGAATTTTTCGGAGATAACGGATGAAGAAAAGAAGCTTGTTCAACTCAACGCTAAAGCACTAAATCATATTCAATGTGGGCTATCTACTAGTGAGTTCTACCGCATCTGTAATTTCGATACAGCATATGAGGTATGGACTAAGCTTGAAGTTACTTATGAAGGAACAAATCAAGTCAAGAAATCAAAAATTAATATGTTAATTTATGACTATGAGTTGTTCGAAATGAATACGGATGAGTCTATTAAAAATATGTTTACTCGTTTTACAAATATTATTAATAGATTAATCTCTCTTGGAAAGACTTTTACTAATGAAGAGCTTGTTAGAAAAATTTTAAGATGTCTTCTTAGAGAATATGATGCCAAGGCAATAGCAATAGTGGGAGCTAGAGATCTCTCCACTCTTGAGCTTGATATGTTGTAGGATCACTAACATATGAATTAAAGATGAAAAGAAACAAGAAAAAGAAAGATGAAGAAGAAAACTCAAAGAAGAAAAAGACTTTTGCACTTAAAGTTGCATCTCCACCTACTACCGAAGATAATACCAGCTCTAGTGAAAATGATAAAGAAAAACTTGATGAAGAGATTGCCTTAATTTCAAGGCAATTTAATACTCTCATTAAAAAAAAAAAAAGCTTCTCTCGTCAGCCTCTAAGAAAAACCTTCAAGAAAAAGGATAAGAAGGAAAGTACTTCAAAAGGCAAAGATGGGAAAGTTACATGTTATGAGTGCAACAAACCAGACCATATAAAGCCTAATTGCCCTCTCCTTAAGCCCAAGAAATTCAAGAAAAAGAAAGCCTTAGTTGCTACTTGGAGTGATTCAAATCAAAGCACAAGTAGTGAAGAAAAGGATGAAGTGACCAATCTATATCTCATGGCCAAAGATGATGGAGAGGAGGACACAATGAACTCGGTAAATGAACCCTCCTTATCTTATGATGAACTTGAAGAATTTATGTTTGAGCTCATTGATGAGTATGACAAACTGAAAAATAAACATTTCTTCTTAAAGAAAATTCATCTTAACTGTGATGCTGCATTTAGTGATCTAAAAAATAATATTAGTGATTTTACTAAAAAAAATAATAGTCTTATCCAGCATGTTAATAAGCTCAATGCAGAGAATAAAATTTTGAATGTGAAAATTAGCTTGCAAGAAGTTAAGAAATCTAGTGAGAATAATAACACTTTTCATGCTAGAAAGAAATCCATTACCAGAAATATTAATTATTCACCATCTCATGCCTACATGTATGCATTGCCTCAAGTAACTTGTAATTTCTGCAATAAGCATGGACATATAGCACATATGTGTACTATTAAAAAATCCATATTTTCTACTAGAATTTCTCATTATGCTTGGATACGCAAAAGTAATTTACGTATTGATAATTCTACTATCACTAATCTCATAGGACCCAAACATGTTAGGTACTTAAATCAAAGACTTGAGATCTTTTATGTAAGTGTGTCTCCACATTGGGACCCATTCTTAAATCTTGAGAAAAATAATTTTAAAAAATATTTGGGAGGTCTCCCCATGGTTGGCTGAGCAAAAAAAAAGGCATTCAAATTCAAACGCATAGAGAGATGAAAAGAATGAATGTCATCCGTGGGAGGAAAAGAAGTAATGATCAAAGCAATAGCCCATGCCATCACGGCATATGCTATAAGCATATTCCAGCTTGCGATCTCGCTATGCAAAGAAATAGAAGATCCATATTATCCTGCAGTGCTCAGATAAGTGGATGTTGAATCATTCAACAAGTACCTCTGGGGGATACAATGGGTAAGGATTGTTCAACTTAGGCTTATCACAAATGGAGGAAGTATTCAATTCATAGTGGATATCAGTTCATACAAAATTGGATCGAATAAATGGGCACAAAGATGGGAGGAATCAGAGTTGGAACTGCTTCAGGCTCCACCTCCACCTTCAGTTTTGGTGCCTACGAGTCCCACATAAAATATGGTTATTTGTATAGCGAGTATGCAAAAATTTCCTTTCTACTTTCAGGAACCTGCAGGGTCGGAAGATCGCAAAAGAGCTCGAAGTTGTTTGCTTCGAGATTTAAAGGAGGAAACACTGCTCCATGTGCTTGGAAGTTGCATTTTTGCGAGCAGAATTTGGGCACTCGCTTGCACAACCCCAAACCGCTAGCTACAGGACTACCGAACCTACGCTTTCGGTAAGGGACCTATTTGAAACCAACAAAAGATATCTCCCACAACCTGACTCTGAAAACTTATTTGGCTATCTGGAGAACACAACATAATTCTAATGGGAGCAACAATGAAATCACCTAAAGATACATGGAGCATTGCTGTGAACTATCTTAAAGAAGTCAAAATAGCTCAACAACCTGAAGGAATTCAAAGAAAATCTAACGAAAAGGGATTTAACCCACCTCCAAAGAAAATTATTAAGCTAAACATTGATGTGGTTATTGATAAAATGCAAAAGCAAATTGGAATGGGAGTTATAGTTCGAAACTTACATGCAGTATCCCAGGTACACAAGGTTCTCTGAGATAGGGACTCTACCTGCTTAGTGGTGACCCCAGACATGAGATCTGTCGTGACCATTCCAGGCTACAGCAGCAAAAGAAGTCTACTTAGCATAGCAAGAGATCTCTTAGCCAATTTATTGTATAGGAGGGAAGGAAAAAAGGCTTCACATACTGATAGGTTGTGTATCATGACATTCTTCACATCTTGCATTTGGAGTTCAGCCTGAAACTCAGATACAATAAAATTAGGGGCAGTTACATACACATATTTAGAAAATCACAGCTAATTACACATGAAAAACATAATATATTCCCCAGTAATTTTAAACACTGCAACACAATACCTTAAAGTTATGAAATCTGGAATTTAACACTGAGCACAAAACTAGAATTATCTTTGCCTGTTATCACCATTTTTTTTTTGAAAAAGCCTGTTACGCATTTGACTCCCATACTTTTTATCACATGTAATAGCTCTACAATTCTTTTAAACAACACAAAACATTGCAACTAGTTTTGGCTTAGTTAAATAATTAAGCGGTTTGCGTGTAACTGGCTAAGATTCAGATGCTTGTATGTAATTTTCACATTAAATGATGAGCCATGGATAGATTGGAGGTTTTTCTGGCAATGACTATTTTAGTCATGAGTTAAGAAGCACAAACATGACATGGTTACTTGGGGATAAGATACTATACAACCTGGCACAAGGCAATTTTCAAAAATAAAGAATACGGACATGGCAAGGCGTGCCAAATAGTATAATAATTGAGGGACAATTATTTACATGTCAAAAGAATGTTAAATATTACCTATATATCATTCTCTTCACAAAATTTGAACTAGTTTAAGTGGCTTATATGTAAATGCCTCAATAATTAACAACAAATATCTATGTGATAATGTAATTTTTTTATACCTTTTATTCAATATTATAGAAGCACTTAGGAAGCACGAATATGACACATGATTCGAGGACACGATGACAAGTACAGAGGTATTTGTACTTTCTTGGCCATGAGCCAAACAAGGCATCTAAAACATTCAAAAACTATGTAATGGGAATTTTTTTTAGCATCAATTCAAAAACTAATGGTTAATGAACATGACATAATTGCTTCAAGTACGAAGGCTTCTGAGAATGTTAAACGAATAAACAAAGAATTTGTGCTTAGCATACTTCCAATAGGATTAAAATATGTTATTATAAGGCCTGAAACAATGCAGGTGCTAGTTATTAGTACATAGGTAAGAAGTCCACGAATATTAACCTCACGTGACTACTGATTGAAATTAAAGTTGAGTATCAAGTCACGTGGCATGAAAAAAAATCAAGTTGTGTTCTAGTCTTAGGTGACTTACTAAGTCAATTTAAATTTAAAATTGAAGATTATAAGATTGTATAGAATCTTCTTTCTGACTACGGGAACCTTTGGACAAATATTTTAGTAATGATTAAAAAAATACAATCATAGTGCTGAGAAGACGGGATTACATGGTCTTAGAATCTTAGATTCCATTACCATAGTTGCCACTTAATGCAATTGCTTCAAAATTTTCAATTTTGAGACAAGCTGAATTTGAAAAGCATTCATATTTGAGTTTTGAGTTCCTGTTGAGCTTAAATGGAATGCATCAGAGCATCTTTTGAAAGGACATACAAAAGGTTTCTGCATGTGTAAAAAAGATCCAGAAATTCATCTACGTGATTCAAAGAAAATATTATAACCACACAACTATTTCATTAAGCTATAGCTTAAAATCACAGAATAATTAGGCAGGTAATTCATGCATGTTTCCAGAAAAAAAAAATAGCATCACTGGCAATTCGTTCCTCATTCCTAAACACATGATTTTCAAACAGTGCATGCTTTTAGCATTTCTCATTCCTCTCCACTCATGAGGAGATCATTTATTATATTGCAAGAATCTGTAATACCTGTAAGGATTTGCTTAAATGCACCACACTCCGTTTGGTTGCTCCATATGCAGCAAATCTGCCAAAAGGCAACAAAATGAAGGTAGCCTGAGGGTTTTACCAATAGTTTTCAAATATAAACATATTATGAGACAAAATGCTAGGTACTTAGTTTACAAAAAAAAAAAGAAAAAAACAGTAAGCAAGTTTTGAAATTTTTACATAACCAAGGTTAAGAGTATGACAATAGCAACAATGTGATCACCCTTTAACAGAAGAACTTTTGGCTCCCAACAACAATCTAGATCCAAAACTGATATAAAGAACAACAACAAGAATCTGTAAAATCTAATTTTTCCCTTTAACAGAATTTTTTGGCTCTTTCCTTGAAATTCATATATAATGACCATGTCCCCAGTCATTACCTCCCATATTTCAAAATTATTAGCAGTGATGCAAACAAATGGAATGAGGTTAAAGCCATTTAGATACCGAGGGGTTGGCCTTCCATCAGAACCAGCTCCATCAATGTTAAAAATGTGACCACCACGATGCTGGCTTAACATCATATTTATTGCCTGAAATTAGAAGCTAAGAACCAAAGAGCTCTAAAGCAGGCAATGCTTAAGAGTTATTTGAAGTTTTTGCTTTATTTGTTAACATCCCAAATTTAGGGCTCAAAACTAAGCTTCAAATTAGAAGCTTAGTTAAGTTCTAAAGAGTTTTAATAAAATAGAAAAAGTTGTTTCAAGAAAAAACTGTTTTGAAATCATTTCAAATACCCTGACTAAGGATCAAAATGAACATAAATCTGGATTGTTGGCTTCCAAACTTTCAGCTACTTTACCTCACGACAACAGATCATCAAACCAAGTGTGTTTGTTGTGACTACTTCACTAAGAAATGATGGATAAAGAATGATTAACGATCTAAAAGCCTCATGAAATCAAGGAAACTATAAATCAAGATAGAAGTGTTTAGAAGTTGAAAGCTTACATGAGATCTTCATCAGAAGTTTCAGCAAGTGGTTTATAACTGTATGCATTAGATCCTGCGTTGTTTATCTGCTTGATGTTAAAACAAGTAAGGTTCACTAAGAACACAGAATTTCACACAAAGAACAAGTGAGAACCATTTACACAAGCAAGAATCAACCCATATATCAATGTATTTCATGTTTTCACGTGCAAAGGCAACTAGTTCTTTGACCTCTTTTCCTTCTCTAACATCACAAACAGTTCCCTATACCATGCATAAAGTAACTATTAGTAGCTAGTATAAACTCAACCAATATGAAAAAGTAGCATAAATCAAGTACAAACAGCACTGAAGTAGATACCCACACATGCTGCTCCCCAGACTCTTCCTTCAAGTTCTTAACAGCTGATTCTACACGTTGAGCTGGACAGGTGGGTAGAAGAAATGGATACTTAAATGCTTGACTTTGCAATGCGAAAACAATTAAACAGGAAGTTACAAAAACTACTGAAATCACAAAATAGTTATGAAGCATAAAGAAGCACCTTCAGAAATAATGAAGAGAGAGAACTGTCACTTCATACCTAACCTGGAACAGATTAAAACATTGTCTCCTGCTTTTAAAAATTCTTTTGCAAGTGCATAACCAATACCTGTTTGCCAAAACAAGTAAAACAAGTTTGCTTTAGAAAATGAAATCCAGATTCCACAGACCAGCTTCAATGGATTATGGATTCCAACATACATAAGTTTTCTTTTTTTTTTTGATAGAACCAACATGCATAATTTATTTTTTTTTTTGATAGAACCAACATACATAAGTTGATACATTGTTGGGGAACAAATGGTAAGATCTAAGTCTTGAGCTGACACCCTGTCTGTTGACGTGAAAATCTGTCAACCAAAATTGGATGGATGGGATTTAGCAAAAACATAATACACAGACAATTTTTACGGGGAACCTAAGAACTGAGAGGAAAACCATGGTACCTGAATTGGCTGCTTAAACTGAACTATGGAGAGTTATTACAATTATGAGACAACAATAACACAAGAGAACAATAATTAAAAAGACTTTAGCAGCAAAGCTTCAAGATTCAAAAGCAAATAACTGGGTGTTCCTACTTGAGTTCCAGGACTCAAATGGGGCTTTGTGTTGTTTATGGGTGGATGTGTAAGTTCTATGTGCTGTATATATTTTCCAGATCGCTGAATTCTCCATGGTTTTTATAGGGGGAAAAGAAATGTTAGATTATTATATCAGGCATGGCCGTCTGCATGCTTCAGAACAGTTTATCACCTTAATAAATGTTCTGGCTGTCTTTATGGCAATCTTAGATAAGGTGCTAGCCAAAACAATGTATGGTTATTTAATTAGAGTGACAATCATTGTGTAGAAACTAGGTGTAACAATGATGAGGGAGAGTCAACGAGTAAGTCGGTTACCTGCGAACAACCTTTGTTGGGTGCTGGCCAAAGAAGACAGAAAATTGAAAGAGGAAGTCAGATAGTGATGTCGAATAGTCACGCTGAATAACCTTGCTGATCAAAAACGTTTTGGCTTGGCTTTTATTTAAATTTGACCAGGAAGTTCAAAATGCAGCCACATGTAAGCTATAACAACTGACTCCAACACATTATGATGTATGCATGATCTAGTTAACACCCTCAAATCATGACAAGCAACATAAAAGTTAACATCAACTGACTCCAATGCAATTGAGTACATAAAAGCTATGACAACTGACACTCATTTTACAATGAAAATGGAATCTAATTACATTTCAAAAAACCAAATCTAATTCAAGAACTGATATAAAAATAGAGAAATCAATCAGCAATGCATTCTCCCTTGCTTATCTTCCAATTTTCAAAGTTGCAGAAATTATGAAGTACAAGTATAATACGGTGATACAGATACGATGCAACATAATATAGATACAGCAACATAATATAGATACAGCAACAGAACAAACTTTAAAAAAGTGAGATACAAATACGTCAGGATACGACAATAGACTATAATAGCTTATACATATCCTTTAAACTTTTTTAAAATTAATTAAACTTTTATATTCTCAAATATTCTTAAAACTACTAAAAATAACATTATATATAATTCAACTTAAAAAAATGAAAATAAACTTCAACAATAATTGAATTTCGAAAAATATTAAATGCAAATTGCCATACAATTTGTTCGATTACTCCCCATCTCATTACAACATATTTAGGTTAGAAGAGAGCTTTAATATATATTAGTTGAACAAGTTCAGTTTCAATATAAATCCAATCCAACTCAAATTAACTCAATGTAAATGGGGTACAATTAATAAACAATATAATTACTGTAATTTGAACCCAAATATATTGATCTAATAAAAATACATACATGCCTTTATCTCTTCGAGTTTCTGACTCACTAAATAAATAAATTTAACAAATAAAATCTAATCTCCTACCTTTCTGCAATAATCTCGATTAAAGTAAAGAAGAATCGTGATTGGCGTTTAATGAAATAGCAACAAAGTGTCGACTGAGGTAGAAAAAGCAGCAATGTTATTAAGTCATTGACATTTGTATGACTACGTAATAGATCAGCTAAACTAGAGGATACAATAACTTGCAAATATAAAATTTTTTTCTACTACTAAAACTCTACCAATTATATGAACCCAATTGTATCCCTCTTATTGCTAGCCATCGAGTCTAAATATGAGTTGTCTTTTATACATGAGCCACTTTTTAATTTTGAATTGTGTGGGTCGAACCGATAAATTTAATATTTTTTTTTTAATTAAAAGTATCAGGTAGTATCAAACAAATATTGGATAAGTATTAGATAAGTATTATTTTTTTAAAGTAATAATAAAAATTGTAAGGCCAACGATATTATATGGTATTGAGTGATGGGCTACAAAGAAGAAACACACAAATAAGATAAGCATCGTAGAAATAAAAATGTTAGAGTGAATAAGCGGATATACTTGAAAGGACAAGATGAGAAATAAGTATATCCGTGAAAAAAGTTAGAGTGACCTCAATTGACGATAAGTTCAGAGAGAGTTGGCTAAGATGGTTTAGATATATAAGTCGTAGGCTGACAGAAGCTTCAGTAAAAAAAAATTAGATTATTGGATCTTGCCCATGTAAAAAGGGGAAGGGGAAGCAAACAAAAATACGAAAAAAATTATAAGGAGTAATCTTACATATTGGCACTAAATAAAAATTTGCTATTTGATAGAGTGCAATAGAAACAAGGGGTTCACACCTAGCCAGACAAAAATTTGGTTTGTTGTTGTTGTAATAATAGAAAACTAATATGCCACATGACATATTAGATATATATGAGTAGAATATTGGGAAGTATTTGTATTTAATATGAATATGATCCCAATATGTTAAGCTTTAAGAAGTACCCGTGCTTTATCGCATAAAAGCTGTTTATGCATTCAAATGTCTGTTAGTCTAAACCTCTGCAGTGGAACTGCAGCTCGACATCACGACGGAAAAGAAATGCGTAATTGTCTGAAAAGAAAAAACGTTGCATTACCCAAACCCCAATGCATGTCATCAACGAAATCCTAAAAGCTACCGAATATTTCTACCACACTATGGGGATTCTATCGTGACCTCGTAGCATGGGTTACATGAAGATTCGGTTATATAATCATCGAGATAAGACCTTACGCGCTTGGATGTTCAATTGTTGGGTAGAAAATGTACACAAACAACGAAACATGAAAAGCTCCGTTCCACGATAATGCACCTTTTGTTGAGCCTGTGATAAGAACATTGAAGGGCGGAACCATTGGCTCCCGCTTCTCCGAAGGCGGCAGCGATTCTGACCTAGATGAACTCCGGCCGGAGGATACCGCCGAGACGCCTTTAATCCGATTTCCATAGTGAAAACTGGCGAGGCTGGGAAACGTGGAAGCACGAACGGCACCGTTGAGGCCACGAGCGCCGGAGACTGGGAGCGAAATGGCGAGAAAGGAAGCAGAAGCAATGACGATAAGACTTAGCGGATTAGGCGGGTGGTTCAGTATGGTGGTTCAGTATGACAAGTAGAAACGATCTAGCGTGAACCGGACCGGTCCAGGAGCTGAACCCGGCTTTTTAAGATAAATTACATCCGGACCTATGAATTTGAATCCCAACTTAGTTTCAGATTAGCGATTGCTTCTTTTCCCCGTCTATAACTGCTACTTTTTTCCTTGCTGCACATCGCACCTCCAGCTGAATCTTTCTCCTCTCTTTCTCGCGTGGTCGTGAGAAAATCCGTTCTTCTCGTGAGCAAGTTCTTTCTTCCTCCCGTTGTTCAACACTCTCCTCATCTTTCAGTTTGTGCTTCTTCCCCGTTCTGCCGAGTTGTTGAGCAGTGGAGGAGAATCACAAAAATTTGACAGCGCCTTCAAGGCTCAGAGCTGATCCACGCTGACTTCTCCATATCCGCAATCCTCAGCGTGTTCGCTGCTCGAGGTACCTTCTTTGCTCCTCAGCATAGTTTCCGCCCCTTCTTCATCATCTCTGCTCCTTCCCCTCCTCTAGCCCTAACTCTATTTCAGCCCTAATTTGACAGTGCCTTCAAGGCTCAGGCCATTTTAAGATTGTGTTAATGGTTTTTTTTTTTTTGTTCATTAGGGCTTGAACCTCCATCGGCACATAGATAGCTGGTATGACCACCTTGCGGTAAAGGTTAATCAAAGACGAAAAGTAAATATCTTCTCTGTTTTTTATCTCTATATTATCATCAATTCACTTGATGAAAACATTGTGGTAGTTGGAGTTTTAGTTAATTTGTTTTTTCTTAAATAGGCAAGGTTCATATGTTCAACTCTTACTACATTTTAATATCAATTCTAGGCACGAATGGCTTATCTAGTCATATCTCTAAATTAAGCAAATTATATTTGTTATGGATTTATAGAATTACTTATTCCTTCTTTATTTTTCTTGTTATGGATTTATAGAACTTATTGCTAAAAAAAATTACATGAACTTCATTTAGTATTTGTGATTGCTCTGTATATAATACATATACTATTTAATTTTGATCACTGATTTAATATAGATGATAGTTTATGCATGATATATTCTTGTTCAAATTTAACAACTAATTTAGAAGTTGAGTTATTCTCATTAGGCAAATATTTTCTCTAATTTTATTACGTGTTTTAATTTTTATGGATGGAAGCTAAACGATTTAATTGTGTTTACTGTCATCTATAACAGTGTTCTCATCAAAAAAAGCAGAGAAATTGCAGCCTCAGAGGTATACAGATGTCAATAATATTATTAATCAACCTGCAATGATAGAAGTTAAAGTTCCAAGTGGAGAAGTTGGAAAAAGATCAAATAAGTTTAGTGAAAATGAGGTTAAGCAACTGTGCATTATAATGCAAGATTTTCATGTTAAAGGTTGTGTTCAATATGGAAAACCAGTTGCACGAGCATGGCCTGAGATTTATATACAGTGGCTAAAATATGCTGAAGAGCCAACAACTGAGATACAATTAAGAACACTTTGGAAAAATACAAAATCTTGTTATAGGAAATTTAAAGAACTAAAGGAAAAGAGTGGTTGGGGATGGATAGAAGAAACAGGGACTCCCGTTGGCACTGATGAGTTATGGGATGAACTAATTACGGTATGTATATATTAAGCATTTTTATATTTAATAAATAATTATGATAATTTCTTTAACAAATTTAATTTGAATCTTATTTTTACAGAACAATCCAGATTGGAGCAAATTTAAGGACAAATCATTTTCTGTATATAATATTGTTGACCCAATATTGGATAGAACACATGCTAAGGGTGATTACTTTCGTTCATCAAGAGTATCCCAGCCAGAACTTCCTTCTACTTGTTCTCAAGTATTAGAAGATATCGAGGATGATGAAGTTAATGATAAAGAGGGTGGTGCTACGCATGAAACATTTACATTTGCGGATTTGGAACCATTTCCAAATTATGTATTAAATTCTACTATGACCTTAGATTCAGCTGAAGGACCCATCCAAGATGAGCTTCATGGTTCACATACTGTTTCCTTGACATCTAATGCAGCAAAACAGAGATTAGAGATTGGCAGTACAACTATTAAGAAAAGGGGAAAGAGAATTAATCAAGCTAATATTCAAGAGTTGATTGAAATAGAGAGAGAAAAAAGTCAACTGGGACGAGAAATATTGAATAGAAAGGGTAACAGATGGACAATGGACGATTGCATTTGTAAGATTAAACAGATAACTAATCTTTCTGAAAGAGCGGGTCTAGCTATAATGCAACATATTGAGTCAAATGGAGACCGTAAAGCAATTTTTATGAATATTGAAGGGTCTATGTTGCGACTTTGGATTGAGAATGTTGTGAAAATGAACCCACCATGGGATGTTGACACAATATGGAATGGACCACCACCTTTCTAGATTTGATGTTTAGACCAAAATATGTTAAATTATTTTTCTCATATTTCTGCAAAACTTTAATTTTCATTTATGTTATTTTATTGTTGGTAACAAAATTATGATGTTAATGTATCTGTTTGCAAATACAAAATGATTAGTCCAGAATATCTACTTCTGTTATGTTCTTTTATTATTATTTTTTTTGAGGTTATTAACAAATATTTAAAGATGATTTGGTGAAAATTTATTCTTTATGTTATACTTATTTGCATTGTGCTAGATGGAACCATCTTCTCCTGACTCTGTGAATACAATTGAGTTTTATCAAATAATTATTGAAGACACATTAACTCCTAAGACAGTATTAGCTCTAGATGATGAGTGTTCACAGAGTACAAGAATATCTAGACCAATGTTTACTCGATATTTATCAGGTACCGAATATATATATGAAATTTTGAATGGTCATCCAGACAGAGCATACTGGATGTTTTGACAAGATTCCAAATATATTACTGCTGCTGAACAACTTGGAATATTCTTGCGAATTATAAGTCAAGCAACCCCAATTCGTGAAGGAGCAGAATTTTATCAACACTCAGTTGAAACTATTAGTCGTTATTTTCGAATTGTTTTAAAGGCAATATGCTCAACTGCCGATAAATTTATTATGTTACCTACACAGGCACCCTTAGTATATGAACATGTCAAAGGGAATTCAAACTTTTATCCATTCTTTAAGGTATTAATTTTCCAAATTATGTATAGTTTTGGATATTCGAATTTATTTTTTCTGTAAAATTTGAATACATTTTTAAATTTTTTAATATTAAATAATATGTGTAGGATTGCATAGGTGCTATTGATGGTACTCACATTCCTGCTATTGTACTTAAAGAAGATGTACGTCGATACTATAATAGGAAGGGGTACACATCTCAAAATGTGATGGCTACCGTGAATTTTGATAGACAATTTGTCTATATTGGCACTGGATGGGAGGGTTCAGCAGCAGATATGAGAATTTTGAGGTGCGCATGTGAGAGAGGCGGTTTCACTGTACCTAATGGTAAGTTGATTATTTAATAATGTTAAGAAATATTTATGTACACATATATTTGACTGATACAGTGGCTAAAATTTTTGCTTATTTGAAATAGGCAAATATTATTTGGTTGACAGCGGTTATACAAACACACAGAAATTTATCTCTCCATATAGAGGATTAAAATATCATCTAGGTGAATTTGGACCCAAAGCTCATAGGAATTATACTGGACCTGAAGAAATGTTTAACCATCGGCATGCCCAACTAAGAAATACAGTCGAGCGGACATTTGGTATTTGGAAAAAGCGTTTTCCTATACTAAAAAATATGAAATCATTTTCTTTTGATGTACAAGCAGATATAGTTATGACATGTGCCATCATACATAATTATATAGCACGATTTCATTTGGCCGATGCATATTTGCATGTTGATGTTGATTCTGAAGAAGAAGTTTGTGGGATTACTCAAAGTGTTGATGATAACATATTTGAAGAAATGATAAGTGTTGGAGATTCAAATAAGGGAGCATTGCTAAGAACACAAATAAAAAATGAAATGTGGTTGATGTGGGTAACTACTTTAAATTTGTAAGCCTTTCTATAAAATTGCACAAAAGATTTTAAATTTAACACATAATGTTTATCATTTGCAGGGTTCTTGACATAGAAGACAATCTTGAAATATATAGGATCTGCTATATCTGTTGTTACTTTTAAATATACAGAATCTGTAATATCTGTTTGGGGATTCCTTATTAGATTTTAAATTTATGATCTGTTTCAGATTTGAATATATATGCCAAAATGTTTGTCATTTGCTTGTATTAAGAATCTGTATTTCTTTTTTTTTTTCATATGAGCTGTGCGATTTATATATAATAGGTTTTTTTTTCATTTTATCTGCAATTACCTGCTATTCAACTTTTCACTTTGATTGCATTGGACATTTCTTTTGATATTATGTGAATTTCAACTTTGGCTTTTCAGCTTTTTCTTTCATCTTGTGGAGCTGAATACCAAATAGGGTTAAATTATGTAATTTAAAATGTTATTTTGCTGTAACTGCTTATGTAATAGGGATTAAAGACCACTGATCCTTAATCAGAGCAAAATAATATTTTAAATTCACATATCAGGATTAAAGACCACTGATTCTTAATCAGAGCAACGTGATCTTCAGCAAGGATTTTGCAGCTTTCTGTAGTACTTGATAATATTAAAACTTCAATCTCTGTCTGTATCTTTTTTTCAAGGAGAACCTCAAGCTCAGCCTCCATGTCCTCTTCCTCCAAATTACCTGCTTTCTCCTTCAACTCGATGGCTTTTTCCTTGCTATCTCTTAGCTTCAGCATCGTCTTTTCACAATCCCCAGCCAACGACCACTGCTTGTTAAACAGAGCAATTTGATCTTCAGCAATGATTTCCCAGTTTTTTGTAGCTCTTGATAATGTAAAAAACTCTATCTCTGTTTCCATCTTATTTTCAAGGAGAAACTCAATCTCAGCCTCCATGACATAGGGTTTAAAATTTTCTTTCATCTCTGATATGTGAATTTAAAATATTATTTTGCTGTAACTGCTTATGTAATAGGGTTTCAATAAAATTGTTGACGTTAATCAAATTAACCGTTGTTCAAATTTAGGTTACCAAAGAATTTTGAAGGTTGAGTTTGAGCAGGGATCTTTAATTTTTGTACTTGCTTCCTTGCAGATGGGTTTGTGCTCATCAATCCATCTTGTTTGCAAAATCAGGATTGCCTTGACATTGGTTGCAAACGATGCTTGGTGATTAATATTTCTTTTGGTTAAAGTTTCATGTTAACTAAATTTTCTTTGTTATATCTAGCTATGAAAAATAAAATCAATTATTGCAATATTTGTTCAGCTTCCAAAACTAAGAAAAGAAGATATGTTTATTAAGGCTGCAATGATTCTATCTCATTAAGTTCTTTTGGATAAGGAGCTTCTTCCTTTGGATGCCTTATATTGCTACTATGGAAATGCTGAAGCCAAAAGAACTAGTTCTGCGAGTATCAGGAAATATTTTAAGTTGAAGTAAATGGAGCCATCTTGGAGGCACAAAATCTTTAGATTTTTCAATAAATCTACTCTAGTTAAGCTCTTAATGTTTCACTAGCCATCATCCATATTGAATGTTGTAGAATATAAACAAGCTCAAAACTCAAATCAGTAAACTAAATGTACTTAAGTTGCAAAAAAACAATTCATTTGAATTGATTTTATTTCCTTATTCTTTAAACCTGCAATATATAGAAAAATTTCATTTATTTAAGAATTTGATTTATTTAAGAATTGAACCCGGCTTTTTAAGATAAATTACATCTGGGCCTATGAATTTGAATCCCATTATAAACGGGTCCTAATATTTGAATTAATTGCATATGAGTCCCTGAGGTCCACAATTACTTATAAACAAGTCTCCCTGTAAAATATCTCATGATGGAAATTTAAATGACAATATAGGCCACGCTGTAGATTATAATTCACGAAGCAAGATGAACGTAGTCAACTGCGGGAAACAATAATGGAGGCTACTATACGCACTTTTTGTCTTTTCTTGAATCAAATTATCTATACAGAAGAATATTACAGCTTAATTATTAGATCACATGCTGAACATTTATATTTTTTAAATTTTTTTGATATATAATACAAGTTGATATTTACAAAAATAGAAAAAGAACATTAAATTTTAGTCGAAAAATACTTTGAAAAAATGCTCAATTGAAGGAAGTTTCACGCATTAGATAATGATTTAAATTATGGTAAATTTTTTATATATATATATATGTAGAGATGTGAATTTATTATAGAATAAAATTAATTTGTAATGTTGAAATTTATATAAAATGTGAAAAAAATTAATAATTATTTTAAAATAAATATAGAATGAGAAAATAATTTAATTTTTTATATTAAAATTTATACAAAATGAAAATACATTTATTTTATTATTCAAAATTTATATTAAATTATAAATATAAATAAAAATTAACCCAAAGTCATTTCCAATTGTTCAACATTAATCCAAATAATCTTAAATTAAAATTTTGAGTTCTACATCTATAACAAATTCATTTTTAAAACAAATTTAGGTAAAGAATGATTCAATTGACTAATACACAATCACATAATTAAACTCATAATCCACCAAACAATCAATCCATTAAATAAAACTCATATTCATTATTAAGATTATAGCAGTACTGCAAAACTAATTATATAAATTTATTTAAGAAACACATGTTTGTTTGTAAATTTAAAATAATCCATACAATGTTTAAGTTTAAAATAAAAGAACAGAATTCAAATTCTGGTTAACCATGATAAAAGCAACTAGAAGATATGACACGCTATAAACAGTCAGGTTATAAATTTTTTTGAACATGAAACAAATTTATGAAAACTTTTTGCCAAATATAGCAATTTATATATATAAGTTAAACTAACAAACAAGTTATCTTAAAAGATAAATTGGGTTTTATTGAGCAAGGAAAAGCATAACTCCAATCCAAATAAATCCGTTAACTTCTGCAGAAGGTATATCGCAAATAGCTTGAAGAAAAACTTTGAGGGGTTTTGCATGCAAAATCAAGCTCAAAAAGCTTCATTTTCATTCAGCAAACAGAAATCCTTGATTTGTTATAAGTTTAAGATAATGCAATCCTGGAGATCTCTTCCAGCATGTATCTCATCTCAGCTGAGCAGTCTACAGGAGATTGGGCCCTCACAGTTATCCTCTGCCTCTTCTCATTCATATATTCTGAAAGTGCGACACTTACTCGGAAGAGATGAGGAACCCACGTTGCCTCCTTAAGCTTCAATTGGAATTTCTCCTCTCCATCCTGAAAAATTAATCAAA
>KZ451944.1:1438896-1451045 GCA_002786265.1 Apostasia shenzhenica | reverse complement strand
TAGCTTTTTTAAAAAAAAAAAGTGATTACAGCCAAAGATAAATTCTATTTTGTGCTCCAGTGTTAAATTCCAGATTTCATAACTTAAGGTATTGTGTTGCAATGTTAAAATTACTGGGGAATGTATTATGTTTTTCATGTGTAATTAGCCGTGATTTTCTAAATATGTGTATGTAACTGCCCCTAATTTTATTGTATCTGAGTTTCAGGCTGAACTCCAAATGCAAGATGTGAAGAATGTCATGATACACAACCTATCAGTATGTGAAGCCTGTTTTTTCCTTGCCTCCTATACAATAAATTGGCTAAGAGATCTCTTGCTAAGCTAAGTAGAACTTCTTTTGCTGCTGTAGCCTGGAATGGTCACGACAGATCTCCTGTCTGGGGCCACCACTAAGCAGGTAGAGGCCCTATTCTCACGAGAACCGTGTCTGATTTCTGGGCAAATATCAAATGAATTCATCGAGACGGATGCTTCTCTAGATCCCACATAATTTTGATAGTTTGCCTCTTTACAATGATGCATGCATGGCAATCATGTTGCTCACTGAACTGACTGATGTTCTAGCAAAATGGCCTAGTTCGAGTGAGCTCGATTTGAGTAGACAAAAATTTATTTGATTTGAATCGAACTTTAATAGATCAAGCTTAGTTAAACCTTTTCTTGAATTAGTATATTTACTCATATTATGCACTTACACAATATTAGTCAAATATTAAATACATTGGACAACTATTAATATTTTTTTATTCTTTCTTATACTCTCTCCATCAGAAACATATACACAATAAACTATAATTAGTTTGAATTTTACGCATTTGACTCCCATACTTTTTATCACATGTAATAGCTCTACAATTCTTTTAAACAACACAAAACTTTGCACCTAGTTTTGGCTTAATTAAATAATTGAGCGGTTTGCGTGTAACTGGCTAAGATGTTACGAAATTGGGATTTTGCTCCTTTCTTCCCGCGAATTAATTTACCAATTTAAAGTTATTAAAAAAACAAAATTCACCAATTTAAAGAAAATTGCTTTCCAAATTTAGTTAATTTGAAATGAACTCAAAAAATTTGATTTAATTCATGAACTGAATGATTTGATTCAAAAGTAAATATTGAATTAGTTTCAAGTTTTTGTTAAATAGCTCAAAAATAAAGTTTTAAAAACTTTGTTTCAATGAGTTTCGACATGTATTATTTTATACTTTATCTTTTTTTATAAACTATATTTATATAAATAAATTACTTATGTATTTGAAACATTTTTCTATATATCAGTTGAATCATTTTCGTCCAGATTAATTTTTAAAATAAAATACGAGTTATTTTCTTTCTTGAAAATAGAAGTTATTTTTGAACAAAATTACCATACGGTTCTCATATAAGACGGTAGCTAAATATAATATGTTTTCGTCGTGTAGCTGGAGCGATTCAAGTAAAATTTTAAATTTAACTTGATTTAAAATCGGAATGAAATTTGCTCAAAAAAATCAGAATAAAATGAAAATTAATTTTGAATCAATCCAGCGTAAGTTGAAATCTACAATTTAAATTTAAGGTATATAATTATTATTTAATTATTTGAAGTTAAGATTATTTTATCACATATATTTTAGGAATGGTTTTTTCAATATTATCTATGCATGTTATTCAATTAATTAATTATTTTTTTTAAATAATATGATGTAATATTAACATAATTAGTTAATTTTTTAATCTTATAATTTTGTTTTCTTGAATCTTAAAATATTTAATCTTTTTCGTAATTTTAAAGGCTTGATATGAGAGCCGTGGGCCCGTGGGTCTCCACTTTATTAGTTTTTTAAATTAAAATTAATATATCATTAAATGCATAAAATCTATTTATAATAATTTAATAGGGAAGATTTTCTTCCTAATATCTTAATTAATGCTTTTTTAATCTTAAAATATTTAATCTACTCATAATTTTAAAAAATAAACATTTGAATGAATTTTTTGGCAATATTTTAAAACTCGATTGAATTTTTGTATTGATTTTGGTCAAAATCTATTTGGAAGGGCTACCGAGTTTCTGTTTCTGCCGACAGTAGACTCGGCCGTTTCAATTGAGTTTCGATTGAAACTACCAAAACGAAATTTAGTCGAAACTTTTGAAACCTAATTTTCTAAAAAATTTAATTTAATTTTATTAATTTAAATAATTTATAAAAAATTGAAATTATTGATAGCTAAAGTCTCAAAACTATCGAAAATAATATTTTTATCTTGTGACTGAAAATCGAAACCAAGTTTTAAAACTTTATTTTTGAGCAATTTAACAAAAACTTGAAACTAATTCAGTATTTACTTTTGAATCAAATCATTCAGTTCATGAATTAAATCAAATTTTTTGAGTTCATTTTAAATTAACTAAATTTGGAAAGCAATTTTCTTTAAATTAGTGATTTTTTTTTTGATAACTTTAAATTGTAAATTAACCCGCGGGAAGAAGGGAGCAAAATCCAAATTTAACATTTTCCCGCCAAATTCAGCAGCTTGTGTATATTTTTTCCCTCTTCCTCCAACTTCGTTCCTCTTCCCCTCACCATCTCTCTCGGTCTTTCTCTCCGTTTCCTCTCTGCTTCACTGATCTACTGATCTCCAGCGAAAAGATGGCGGAGAAGACCGTTACTCCAGGAGCAATATCGTTGCTCCTTTCCAACCCTTCTCCAGATTCGACCTCCGACATCCCGGAGATCATCGTCCAGGTCGTCGATCTGAAGCCCATCGGCAACAGCACCACACGCTTCACGTATGGTTCTCTGATTTCGTCGCTTTCTCCTTTTCATCCGCTCAGTTTGTTCGATTCATGCTCGTTTATATTCCCTGGTCGCCCCTTTCGTTCTTGTTCTTGTCTCAAAGTGATCTCCTAAACACGATAGCGCTGTTTTCTGCTTGAAAAGTGAAGAATTCTTCGATTCATGTCGTCTGTTTAGTGCAAACTGCATAGGGATTCCTCTATCGAGGGCTTATTTTGAGGATGGAGTTTTAGTTTAACACTAATCCCATTGTTTCCCGTGGGATATTCATCACCGCCTTTTCGACAAATTTTTTGTGCGATGTGCAGCTTCATGGCTAGTGATGGAAAGATGAAGCTCAAGGCTATGCTACCGACTCTTTTTGCGTCTGAAATCAACTCTGGAAAGCTTCAGAACCTTGGTTTAGTTCGTATTCTGGATTATACATGCAATTCAATACCCAACCAACCCGAGAAGTACTTTTCTACTTGAAAGCACAGTTCTTAATACATTCATATGGCCGAATTTTCATATGCTTTATTTTTCCACCCATAATTTTAGTTTGTTTTATATTCAGGGCTTTGATTGTTACTAAATGTGAGGCAGTTTCTGCTGCACTTGAAGCTGAGATCAAAGTTGAAGTAAAGGATGAGGGCAGAATAATGTTAAAGCCCAAGCAGGAAATGGTGCCAAAATCTGCAGCACAAATTGTGCATGAGCAGCGCAATAAGTAAAGTGCTATGCTTTTATTTAGAATTAATCTTGTTTGAAGAAAACTTTCTATGCTCTTTACTGCCCATAATCTAATACCTATTTTACATCAATTTCAAATAAGTGAATGAATAGTGAAGACAAATTTGTATGTGTATTGTTTTATCAGATCTGACATCGTGCAAATTTTTCATAGTGCTGCTCCTGCTGCTCGAATGGCTATGACAAGAAGGATTCATCCTCTTTGTTCCTTGAATCCATACCAAGGGAACTGGACTATCAAAGTAAGGGTGACAAGTAAAGGTAATCTGAGAACGTACAAAAACACAAGAGGGGAAGGCCAAGTCTTCAATGTAGAACTGACAGATGAAGATGTAAGGCTTCAATAATGATTTTTATGACATTTTATAGTGGATTGTTTTGTAATGTTGAACTCCTGCTAGTTTCTTCAATAATACAAATGCATCTATAGGGTACCCAAATACAAGCTACAATGTTCAACGAAGCTGCGAACAAATTTTACACAAAGTTTGAGTTAGGAAAAGTGTACTACATTTCCAAAGGAAGTCTAAGGCTCGCCAACCGACAGTTTAAAACTGTTCAAAATGATTATGAAATGACCTTAAATGAAAGTTCTATTGTAGAAGAAGCGGATGGAGAAAGCACTTTCATTCCAGCAACAAAATACAACTTTGTGAAGATCAGCCAGTTGGCTTCATATGTAAATGGGAGGGAAGTTGTAGGTAATGTTTCTTTGTAGTCCGACAATAGCTTATCTGCCTTTTTACACATATGACTTGGCCAGATGCACTCACTTTTTCCTGCTTTAGATCTCATTGGCGTGGTACAGAGTGTATCACCAACTCTAAGTGTTCGAAGGAGAAGTAACAATGAAACCATTCCAAAGCGGGACATAACTATTGCAGATGAATCGTAAGTGCATTTTAGTTTGATTTTTGATCTGATATCCATTCAAAGTTATTTTATTTATTCTGTAATAATGAAAAAATGTTGCTTTCAACTGCAGGAGCATGACAGTTACTGTTTCTTTATGGAACGATCTTGCCACAAATATCGGCCAAGAGTTGCTGGAGACGGTTGATTCAGCTCCTATTGTAGCAATTAAGGCACTGAAAGTTGGAGATTTTCAAGGTAAAATATATTATTTTTCCAACAATTGTTGTTTTAACTAAAAATTAAGTGTTTGGTTGTAAATTACCCAGGTTTATCGCTGTCAAGTCTGGCGAAGAGCACGATACAGATTAATCCTGATTTTCCTGAGGCAGAAAATCTTAGATCTTGGTAAGTAGAATGCAGGGAGTTCTGTTTTTTTGTTTAATGAAAATGGTGTGAGACTATTTTTTGTGTCAATGTAATAGGTATGATTCCAAAGGCAAAGATTCATCAATGTCACCAGTGAACTCGAGTTTAAATAGCACTTGCACGAAGACTGGGCAGAGATCCATGTACTCTGATAGAGTTTTCCTGTCTCATATCACTAATGACCAGACATTAGGACAGGATAAGGTATAAATATGCCTTTTATGTTTACACTATTTGTCTCATGTAGCAATACTTATTTGTTATAAGGTATAAATATGCCTTTTTTTGGTTAATTTTAATTCTACTTGGGTGTATAACCAACTGCATTGTGCTCTCAACAAATTTTTCTAGTTTTTCTAATATTTATACTTTGCAGGAGAGTAAATGTTGAGCGATTGTTAAGAAAATTGATATGAATTCAAATCAAAAACTCAAGTAGAATAGGTTTAACAAAGTTCACTTCAAAGTATGCACACATGTCTAGAAAACAGCAAACATGAACATTGATTATGAAGAACATTTCGGAATATACAGAGAGAAGAGAAGGGGGGGAGGGTTGTCTATATAAAATTCAAAATAAGCAATACTCTACCTGTAGCCCACTTGGTGTTTTTATATTGTCTCAGAAAACATTTATATAATTTCTTACAATCTCAATTGCAGATATGGTTATTGATTGAGTTCACACTAGCTAGTCTAGTTTCATAGTAACTCATTGTAAAGCATAGACACTTTACTCTGTTACGTGAGATTAAGTGATTTAATTAAATTAAGAAGCATAACTTTTAAAAATGTTTAAAAGCTCAAGTGCTGTGAGTCATCCTTTTTGGTAGCTTGAAGTTAAGCATGAAGCTTAAGTGCTTGAATACCTTCAGATATAAGAACATACATGAAAGCGTAATAACTTAAACAGCTTAATTTATACAAATGAAAATGTTTGGATGCAAAAATGATGTAAGCAGCTTAACTTTTAAATTAAGGTGCTTAACTTGTGCGATTAAATGTTGATATATTTAAGATATGTAAGGTGATTAAATGTTGTCAACTTGAAGATGTTGAGCCTTAAACTTCAGGAAGTCATAACCAGCTTATACTATTTCTCACATTCGACACTATCTCATGGGTCTTTAGTGCTAATATGCCCTTTAAAATTTGTGCTCTACTTGTCACAGCCTGCATTCTTCAGTGTGAAAGCTTATGTTAGCCTAATCAAGCCAGACCAGGCAATGTGGTACCGTGCATGCAAGGCTTGTAATAAGAAAGTAACTGATGCCATTGGATCAGGATACTGGTGTGAGGCATGCCAGAAGAATGAAGAGCAGTGCTCATTGAGGTTCAAAAACTTTAGAATTAGTGAAATTGGATAAAACCAACAAAGAAATGAAATGATTATACCATTATTTTTATGCTCTATTTGTTAATCTTATTTGCAGATATATAATGGTGATGAAGATTTCAGATTCAACGGGTGAAGCTTGGGTCTCTGTTTTCAATGAGCAAGCAGAGAAAATAATTGGATGCACTGCTGATGAGCTTGATAGAATAAAGTCTGAGGTAAAACAATTATAATGCACTTCTATGATTTTATTTGATTCATTTTTAGGCTTACACTTTTCAATTTCATTGCTTGTTCAAGTTAGTTTAAGTCATTTCATTACATGTGTGAATCATTTCTATTAAATGAAACTATGCTTACTTGGATCAAATTTTTCATTTTCACATTGGTATATGCAGTGATTGGTATTTAGTAATTGAAAGTTTGATTAATTTTTCAGGATGGAGAGGAGAAATTCCAATTGAAGCTTAAGGAGGCAACGTGGGTTCCTCATCTCTTCCGAGTAAGTGTCGCACTTTCAGAATATATGAATGAGAAGAGGCAGAGGATAACTGTGAGGGCCCAATCTCCTGTAGACTGCTCAGCTGAGATGAGATACATGCTGGAAGAGATCTCCAGGATTGCATTATCTTAAACTTATAACAAATCAAGGATTTCTGTTTGCTGAATGAAAATGAAGCTTTTTGAGCTTGATTTTGCATGCAAAACCCCTCAAAGTTTTTCTTCAAGCTATTTGCGATATACCTTCTGCAGAAGTTAACGGATTTATTTGGATTGGAGTTATGCTTTTCCTTGCTCAATAAAACCCAATTTATCTTTTAAGATAACCTGTTTGTTAGTTTAACTTATATATATAAATTGCTATATTTGGCAAAAAGTTTTCATAAATTTGTTTCATGTTCAAAAAATTTTATAACCTGACTGTTTATAGCATGTCATATCTTCTAGTTGCCTTTATCATGGTTAACCAGAATTTGAATTCTGTTCTTTTATTTTAAACTTAAACATTGTATGAATTATTTTAAATTTACAAACAAACATGTGTTTCTTAAATAAATTTATATAATTAGTTTTGGAGTACTGCTATAATCTTAATAATGAATATGAGTTTTATTTAATGGATTGATTGTTTGGTGGATTATGAGTTTAATTATGTGATTGTGTATTGGTCAATTGAATCATTCTTTACCTAAATTTGTTTTAAAAATGAATTTGTTATAGATGTAGAACTCAAAATTTATATTTGAGATTATTTGGATTAATGTTGAACAATTGGAAATGACTTTGGGTTAATTTATATTTATATTTATAATATAATATAAATTTTAAATAATGAAATAAATGTATTTGTCATTTTGTATAAATTTTAATATAAAAAATTAAATTATTTTCTCATTCTATATTTATTTTAAAATAATTATTAATTTTTTTCACATTTTATATAAATTTCAACATTACAAATTAATTTTATTTTATAATAAATCCACGTCTCTACAATTATATAAAAAAATTACCATAATTTAAATCATTTCAACCGGTATATTCTACCGTTTAATTAATATACTATATTTTTTTTGAGTCAATAGCTAATGCGTGAAACTTCCTTCAATTGAGCATTTTTTCAAAGTATTTTTCTACTAAAATTTTATGTTCTTTTTCTATTTTTGTAAATATCAACTCGTATTATATATCAAAAAAATTTAAAAAATATAAATGTTTTGCTTGTGATCTAATAATTAAGCTGTAATATACTTTTGTATAGATAATTTGATTCAACAAAAAACAAAAAGAGCGTATAGTAGCCTCCATTACTGTTTCCCGCAGTTGACTACGTTCATCTTGCTGTGTGAATTGTAATCTACAGCGTGGCCTATTATTGTCATTTAAATTTCCATCATGAGATACTTAACATGGAGACTTGTTTATAAGTGATTGTGGACCTCAGGGACTCATATGCAATTAATTCAAATATTAGGACCCGTTTATAATGGGAATCAAATTCATAGGCCCAGATGTAATTTATCTTAAAAAGCCGGGTTCAACTCCTGGACCGGTCCGGTTCACGCTAGATCGTTTTCGACGGCGTTTCTACTTGTATACTGAACCACCTGCCTAACCCGCTAAGTTTTATCGTCATGGCTTCTGCTTCGTTTGTCGCCCTTTCGCTCCCAGTCTCCGGCGCTCGTGGCCTCAACGGTGCCGTTCGTGCTTCCACGTTTCCCCGCCTCGGCAGTTTTCACTATGGAAATCGGATTAAAGGCGTCTCGGCGGTATCCTCCAGCCGGAGTTCATCTAGGTCAGAATCGCTGCCAATGGTTCCGCCCTTCAATGTTCTTATCACAGGCTCAACAAAAGGTGCATTATCGTGGAACGGAGCTTTTCATGTTTCGTTGTTTGTGTACATGACTACGTAATAAAGATCACGCTAAACTAGGGATACAATAACTTGCAAATATAACATTTTTTTCTACTACTAAACTCTACCAATTATATGAACCCAATTGTATCCTCTTATTGCTCACCATCGAGTCTGAATATGATTGTCTTTTATTTACATGCAGCCACTTTTTAATATTGAATTGTGGGGTCGAACCGATAAATTCTAATAATTTTTTCTATTTAATTAAAGTTCACGGTAGTATCAAACAATATTGGAGAAGTATCAGATAAGTATTCATTTTTTAAGTAATAATAATAATTGTAAGGCAAAACGTAATATAGTATTAATGATGGGTACAAAGAAGAAACACACAATAGGATAAGCATCGTGAAAAATAAAAATGTTAAAGTGAATACGCGAAATACTTGATAAAGACAAATGAGACAATAGTATATCCGTGAAAAAAAACACTCATAGAATGACCTCAATTGACGTAGAGCTTCAGCAGAGAGTTGGTAAGACTGGTTTAGAGTATATAAGTCGATAGGCTGACAGAAGCTTCAGGTTACAAAAAAATTAGATCTTATCGGATCTGCCTCATGTTAAAAGAGGCAAAGGGGAAGCCAAACAAATATGAAAAAAAATTATAAGAGTAATCTTACATATTGGCACTAAAATAAAATTGCTATTTGATAGAGTCAATAGAAACAGGGGTTCACGACCCTAGCCCAGGACAAAATTGGCTTTTGTTGTTTAATTAATAAAAACTCATATGCCCACTGAGCATAATTAAGATATATAATGAGTAAGAATATGGGAAGGTATTGTATTTAATTGGAATTATGATTTCCCAATCATGGGTTAAGCCTAAAAGTACGCGAAGAGGAAGAGCGTATTGATACGGACATGAGAAGAGCAGTGTATGGAAGGAGCCAGTAAGAAGGACGCCATCCCGGATAGATCCCAAGAAGCTCGTTTTTTTTTCTGCTGTTTTTTATCAATTTTCTTGTATTAGTGTCATTCCTAAACTCGTCTGCAGAGGTTGAAATTCTCCAGGCTCGACAAGAAACATGCTGGATCCTTTACACGCGAAATGCGTAATTGTTTCTTCCCGAATATTCGACGATATTTCAAATACTGCGGTGTGGATTTAGACTGGCGTTTAGACGCCTAAACACCCCTATTATGCAGCATGCTCCGGAATCCCTAGCCCGGAAACCTAAAGGATATCCACACCGCGGCGAAAGACTTCTACCACAGCGTTAAACGGGAGGGGGCTGGGATTCTATCCGTATGAAACCGTTTGCCGTAGCATGGGTTACATGAAAGAATTCCCGGTTAATTAACAGGCAACTTCTAACGCGTTCATCACGAGGATATTATGACTCGTCGTTGGGAACGCCGCCCTGGAGGCATCGTACTCCGCGAAGTCGTTGGGAAACGGAGATTGAGGATCAAATCAGTACAACCGACGAGAACAACCAACCAGACATGTGGGAGAAGCTCCGCTCGACTTGCCGGGATAAATCGCCGCTATGTATTGTGTGGATACTGTGATTTTAAGAACACTCAATAATTATGAAAGGAATCACATAGATAAAGACTCCACCTATATTGTTCACGCCAACTTGCTACCCTGAATGATACCATTCTCTCCGTCTGGTCGGTTGTTCATCCCCGACGGCACCTTAATACCGCCCGAGACGGGCCCTTTATCCCGTTTCCCAGGGATGGAAAAATACGTGGACACCGCGCGGGACGGGCGGAAAGAGCGGGTGAAAAATAGACACGACATACTCACGCCAGCAGCTTGTTCGAGACTGGCGTCGACGGATCGCCGCTGGACCACTGGCTGCCGCCATGCCGAAAGACAAGAGTGGTGACCTCACTACAGAACATGCGTGGCTCTAGTGCGACCACCGGCTTCGCGCTGACCTATGTATCTCAGATACAAAAAAAACTCCTTGCGAGCTGCGCCTATGAGTCTATATCTGTTGGAAGTGTACTAAGCCAGAACAGAACTAGCGCTCCGCTCAACAATCGGCTCACAACTAGCCGACATCAGCAACGTGTTCTCCTGCTGAAAGGCTCCGGCGCCCGTCGGCTAAGCTGTCGTTCGCTCGCAACTAGCCTATCGCGCGGCCCAAGGTATCTTCTAGATTTTTAAGCTACGACCCGATCTTTTAGGAAATCTGTTCTTTTTAAGCTTACTATATTTAGAAGAATAGTGAACGTCCTCCTACCAACAAGTAGTCGGCCAGTGAATTCTCTACTGCATACCCCCATCCGCCTATTGGACGCCCTTCACCGGGATTCCCCTTCTATGACCTAGTGTAATACTCTATGCGCTTAGTTCCTCCAGTCCTGTCCCAAGAAGTTGATATTGACCAGGGAAACCATGGTGCCTCAAAAATTTTCTTTCTCTATGCCAATGCTGTCAGTTAAATTTCCTCTTAAGCATTACCATATACATCCATACTGGACTCCAGGATTGCTTGAGGTGCCAAATAATCAAATCCACTCTCCTGGTATCCTCTTTCTCAAATTAACCTTTCTTTTTGCTTTCTTATCTTCAATTCACCTGTTTTCAAAAAATGAAATGCGACGTAATAATTTCTATTGTTCTATATGTATCCGTATATTATTTCGTGAGATGCCATGTAATTAAATTGGATTTTATTTTTAAAAAAAACTATAAATTGATCTTTATTTGTTTATCATTATTTTTTGCAGAAGAAATCTAAATAAATAGTCTATTAGGATTTCATAATAATACATATAAAGCATCTTCTGCCGAATTGATTTATAAACTATCCGAGTGTTATTCTGCAATTATGAGTTTTTTTTATTCCTTTGGTGCCAAACATTATAATTAGAAATTAAGTTGCTAGTTTTTTAAGTCAACCATTTTGGTTTCTTAAGCCTGTGTTCCCTCCACATTGAGCTAGGAGTGCTCCACATTCTGTAATTATGAGTTTTGTTTATTTCAAATAGGATGCACTTCCTGTTTTTAAAAACTAGAGCATCAAATAGATTTTTTTTTAAAAAAAAAGAGATATAAATAGCTATTGCAGTTCGATGTACTCTCAAGATCCCAATGTTTGTAAAGATGGAGAACTGAGTTTAATAGGTTAAGTTTAGTCTAATGTGTGTAAAAATATTTCGAAACATAACTGAATATAGTATGCCACGCTAATGAAATATAATTGGAGGCATTTTAAGGCGCTCAAAACTACCTTAGATTAATATCAAATTTTTCTAACTTGGTACAGCTTTTAATATGGCCTTTTATGACTAGATTATTTAAGTAATTTGTTTATATGTGTATTACCAAAATACAATCTTTTAGAGAGACTCACACTTTTAAACTTGTAGGTCATTCGTAAATATCTCCCTCTCACTTTCGCCGACGGTTCTTAACCGATAGAAGGTAAAGGTAATCTACTAGTGCTATCTATCAAACATATAATATCTTTTTAAATAATCGTGGCCTTATGATTGCATATTTAATCAAATCTTATCCCCAATATATCACCGATGATATATTGAGGAAGTATTAAGACTTGTGTCGAGAATATAATATAGTGAAATACTAGTAATGCATTGGTGACTATAGATATGTGTAAAACTCCCTCTC